>JAULBV010043336.1:0-30868 GCA_032358295.1 Pterothamnion heteromorphum | reverse complement strand
GTAAAGGCCGTCCGCTTGAAATTGGAGATTGTGACTCAACAGCTAGCAGACGCTTGCGTAGTCTCTAAACGCACAGTAGAGGTATGGGAGGCTGGCGCATAATGGCGACCTGCCGATTTTGCTCAGCCGATTTTGAAGGGGCGCAAAGCAATCAAGTGTTTTGCTCGGCAGATTGTCGCGCGGCGCTCACGAAGATTAAGACGCGGTTGAGGATGCGCGAGCTGCACGGCAGCTTCGCACCCAAACACTGCTTAGATTGTAGCACCGTTATCATCGGTCGGAGCTTGCGCTGCGATAGGTGCAAGGCGGCTGACATTAAAGAGAGGCAGCGTGCTCACAAAAAAAAGAACCGAAAGAAAGTGAGGATCAACGTAAATGCCGACAAAAAAAACGACCCAGAGAAGTGGCGGAAGCGATATCGCGAGCGCTATGCAAAGATTAAAGCCGACCCCGTTAAATACGCAGAAATGAGAGCAAAAGGCCGCCTTCGCCAGCGCAAATATGCCGCTCGTAAGCGCGCAGCGAAAGAAATCGAATCACTTAAAAAATTATAAAATGAATAACCAAATCAAAGAAATCCCACTTGAACACTTAATCAAGATGACTCCCGCCGAACGGCTGGGAGAGCTAAGGGCGCACGCGGAAAGCTCCGTCGATTTTATCCGCCGCGCCGCGCAAGTCTTAGCTGTTATGGAGGCGGCGGGCGACGATCTGCGACAAGTCCCTGCCCATATGCTAAAAATGTTGCGCCAGGTTAATGCTAATCAAATCTTGCCTGAGGTTGTGACGCGACTAAGCGGGAGGCTCAGGCAGAGGGTTAGTCTACTCCCCGTCTCTCAGCAACGCCTAATAATCAAGGAGGGTGCTACGGTCTCTGTGCTAGCCTATGACGGGACTGGAGTCGATTTAGATGTTTCGATCCTTGAGCCTGATCAAGTTGATCGGGTTTTTGCGCACGGGCACATCCGCACACTCGACGAGCAACGAGCTTATGCTGTGTCAAAGCCCTTGATTAACCCGCTAAAACCTCGTAAGCGTGGTGCGAAACCACTGGATATTGTCGTAATGCCTGAAGTGGGTAAGGTGAGGATCAACGGAAAATTGCTAACTAAAAAACAGCTACTAGGGATAATCGGGAAATTATAATGCAAATAACCACAGCACACAGCTCAAGCAGCTACGGACAGCCGGTCATCCTATCGGATGGAGGGGGAGTCCTCGACTACTCCGACGGCATCAAGGCCGTCCGATCGAAATTGGAGATAGGGACACAACAGCTAGCAGACGCTTGCGGAGTCTCTAAGCGCACAATAGAGGGCTGGGAGCAGGGTCGAATGCCTACCGCTGCTGCCCTCAATGTGATGCGGGAGCTTCTTTTGTCTAGCATGGATAATTCCAATGAATAAAAAGAACGGAAATCATGAAAAATCTAAGCTAACATCGGAGGGGCTGACAGGCATTTTGATTGATTTAGATCATTTATTTTGCCCGTCTTGGCTAGGCTCCTTTTTTTGATACCTGTGTTGCGGCCAAGACGGCCAAGACGGCCAAGACGGGCAATTTCGCAACACTTCTTACTAAAATAGCAACACGAGAGACGGCCAAGACGGCCAAGACGGGCAATCCTGCAACACTTTTAACTAAAATAGCAACACGAGAGACGGCCAAGACGGGCTGTAAATTTTACCCGTCTTGATCCAGGATTTCGCAAGCCGTTAATAATCAAAGATATAACCCTATTAAGACAACCAAGACACCCAAGACAGGGGGGTTAGAGGATTGGTAGGGGGAGTAGTAAACTACATATATATACTATAGGCTGACATCTATGGGTTTTTTGCCCGTCTTGCCCGCCTTGCCCGTCTTAACGCTAAAAATAAAGCATGCCGCAAACTACACAAACACCCCACCCCCTTGACCGTGGCCTAGTGCTCACATTCACCGAGGATGACCATAAATATATTGACTCGAAGGGCCGATCGTACACGAGCGTCACCACACTCGTTCATCAACAATTTCCGAAGTTTGACGAGCTCGCCGCCGCGTCCCGAGTCGGAGCTCGAACCGGGATCGACCCCCGCGATATCATCGCAAAATGGCACGCAAAAAGAGACGCCGCTTGCACTTACGGGACACGGATTCACGAATTCGCGGAGCACCGGCTGAGTTGCGGCACTGCGGGCAAGCGACACACGCCACAAAATGCAAAAGAAAAAATCGCCATGATTGCCGTAGGAAATGCAGTGGAGGCCCTTCAGCGCTTTTTTACTCCAATTGATATTGAGCTTAAGCTGTTTTCGCCGAGATGCCTCGTTGCTGGGACGCTAGACCTGCTTATGAGGTCTAGCGATGGTGCGTACTGGGTCATGGACTGGAAAACCAACGAAAGCCTCTCAGGGGCCGTATACGAGCACGGCAAGGGGGTTTGCGCAAACGTGCCAAACAACAAGCTAGCTCACTACGCGCTGCAATTTTCACTTTACGAAGCCCTACTCAGATCAGAGGGACACTTACCGCAAGACGCTATTGTCAATCGTGCCATTATTTGGATACAACCTTTCTCAGCCAGGCCGCAATGGATGCCGACTCAACTAAAAAAAGAAGCACAGGCCATGCTGGCAATGAGGTGCCTCGAAAACCCAATAATGCAAATATGATCACTAAAAAAGAAAGCACGGAAAACAAAAATCTTGACGCCGATTTTGTGAAAACACACGGTAACGATACGCGCGCGCGCGAGGCGACAAGCCCAAGGCGGGCGGCAGCATCAAAGCCCCTCAACAAGGTTGGCCAAATTAAAGACGTCTTGATGGCCGGTAGAATCGACCTCCAGACGATCGAGGATTGCTGCATTGCTGGATTGACCGCAAAACGATCCTTTACGGTCAAAGACGAGGGGGTCAGAACCGAGGCGGATCATGCGACGCGCCTTAAGTATTTAGACTTCATTACCCACACAATTGAGGGCTTGCCCATCAAGCGACAGGAGACGATCCACCGTAAGCTCACAACCGAGGAGGATTTGCTCAACAAAGCAAAGGCCAGTCCGGCCTTTGCCAAGGCGCTGCGTAAGCTAATCGACAAGGTAGACCCTGTTAGTGCAGATCGACAAAAGGTCTAGCAAAAGTGCGCTGAATTAATAGCCCAGCCAATCGCGGGCAGCTTTCAGGTTGGCGGGGATCGTTTCCCCGATGCGTTCGACGCTCCCATCGGGGAGCACGGCATCAGTGGACACGTGCAGCGTGTTGATTCCGGCGAGTTTGGCACGGCATGGATCGTGGCTGTTGACGAAGTTGATCAGGGCGGCGTGGTTGGTCTTGGACATGCGTTTTGATTTGGATTGCTGGTTATTCACGATCTTTTGGCTCCATTAGATTACGTCGGAGGCAAATTGGGCTTTGCTTACTTCCATGCCTTCAAATTCGGCGCCTTCATCTTGCCACATTTCGAAGAGCTTTTCAGCGGCTTCTTCCTTTGTGCTACTATTCTCAGCGATCCAGTTGATTGACGCGGCAGCCTCATCGACTGTCCAGTTAGGAGCACATGAGCTGTATTCTTTTTTAGCGGTATGAGCGATTTGGTTTACAGTATCGAATTTCATTTTATTAGGTCTCGTTTTGTTTTCATTTTGGTTTTCATTTTGATTGGTCTGGCGACTCGTGTCGCAGCCGAAAAGATTTCGCTTTCGCAGTGCCTTCGAAACTTCACTCAGTTCCTCCGCCGTGAGCCCCTTAATCCTCCCGTGTTTAAGGTTCTTCAGCCGAGCGTGACCTACGCCCGATTCGCTCGCGAGTTGCGGCAACGTGGGGAGCTGACGCAGCCTTGCGGCTAGCCCCTCAGATGTTAGGTCACATTGTTTCATGTTTTAGGCTTTTAAGCTCATTTATAATTGACTCAAAAGGGTCCGCCTCCCCGATTGCTTCGCAAAAATCAGACCAATCTAAATCGCCCGATTCAAAATCTGCAAAATCATCGTCATGTTGATCCCATGACCACCTATCATCTGGCAAGATTGCAAGGGTTACAATCTCAGAGCCTGCAGTGGAGTATTCCCAGGGGCCTGTCTTTAACTGGAGTCTCACTTTCCCGCCGTCATCCACAGTCAAGTGTCCGTTTACCCCTTGCCCGCATCCCTTAATATAATTCTCTTTTATAGCAGCTTCCATTTCGTCGATTTGAGATAGTGCTCCGTTTATCAGTTCGTTAGATAGTTTCATGATTTTTTAGTCTCGTTTTATTTAGTAGTCGTTGGGCTTGTCCCTCTGATCTACAAACCAACATGCACGATTCGTGTATGTTGTCAACTGTTATTTATTTTTTTTTGCGTATACAGCTGGGAGGCGTTATTTAGGGCACATTGTCCCCGCCAGTGAGGCTGAGCCTTTCATTTAATGGGGGCCCCGATGCGGCCCCAGCGATCGGCTGGATCTAGCGCCCCCCACTCAATCAGTTTAAACCAACGTTTTAAGCGATTGGGCGTTGACACAATAACGACGTGCGCGCATTGTAAACGACATGACAACTAATAGAGACAACATTGAGCAAGCCTCTGACCTATCGCAAATGATAGCATCGGGCAACGCGAGGACAGGCCTAGGGCGCAGATGGGCTAAGCTCGGATTTAGGATTTTTGTATATCGTCGCAAACAATCTAGTTTGTTTGGATCCTGGGCTAAGAGCTAACGGCCATGCCCGAGACATCAGATATAAACGCTTATGCGCTAATGGCGATTGCTGTGCTAGCAGTTGGAGCAATTTGTAGCATACGCATTAAATCATCAGCACCGCTCCCCCTTGCCGCCGGATTGTGCGGTCTATCCGGCCTAGGGTATGCATTTATCATCATCGCATTAGCTGTTTTAAAATAGGATGGACGAGCTAGATATAAGATTTAAATTGTGCAAACTTGCCCCAAGGAGCCCGCATTGCTTAGCTTGGTCATTGCCTTACGCGCAAGATAAGGCACCAAAGCCCAGGGATGGATGCAAATGCGACAATTGTTTGTCCGATAAAGACAAACTGGCCAATTTGACGCTTCCGATCCGGGTAAAACAAAAAAAAGAATCCATTGACCGTTGCTCAATAAAAAAGTCTGAAGACCGATGCGCAGAGGGCTTCGGCCTTAGCTCGAGGACTATCAACGCAATATTTAGAGACTGGATTATTGCTCGTCGTAGTTGATTCGCAGACGTCTAAGAGCCCCTATAAATCAAAGATTAAAATAATTAATGGCAAAAAAAGCAGCAGTTTATCTAAGAGTCTCAACATCAGACCAGTCGGTTAAGTCACAGCGTTCGGACTGTTTGCAGGCCGCTAAGAGCCGAGGATTAGAGTTTGTGATCTTTGAGGACGTGTCTAGCGGGTCGACGACGTCTCGGAAAAGTTTAGACGCAATGCTAACCAGGGTCCGCAAGGCCGAATTTTCCGTGGTGGTTTGCTACAAGTTAGATCGCTTGGGGCGATCCTTGGCACATTTAGCGCAAATCGTAATGGAGCTAGACACGCACAATGTGGGACTGATCTCAGCAAGCCAAGGCATTGACACGAGCAACTCTAACCCTGTGGCACGCATGCAAATGCATGTGCTTATGGCTGTCGCCGAGTTTGAGCGCTCCATGATCCGAGAGAGGACTAATGCAGGGCTAGCAGCGGCTAGAGCCAATGGCGTCATCCTAGGCAGACCCAAGGGGTCTAAAGGCTTGCCTGATTCGAGACGACGCCTGGCCGAGAAATATCTACTCGAAAACGCATCAATGAGTTGCCCTAAGTTGGCGCGAGCCTGCGGCATATCAACTGGGACCGCCTGGACTTGGCGCAAAGAGATTTTATCAAATAAAAAAATAAAATAAACATGAGCAAAAAAGAAACAAAAAAACTGCAATGCGCTTTGACAAAAGTCGACGAAGCAAAACTAGAGGGTTACACAGCCGAGCTATGGTCCAAGGTAAATGACTTAATGTCTGATTATGTAAGTCCGGCTCGATTTGACTATCATTACAATCGAGCGGTTAACATTATGGTCGCGTCTAGCCCGCTTGGGGATAGATCCTTTGTGTTGAGCGCGGCAAAAGTGATCCAGTCTCGCATTTTAATGATAATGTCTGCGTCAATTGCCGACGAAGATGCAAAAAATAGCAGTAATACAATCACGTTCCCGGCTGCGGGCCCAGATCCAGAAGGATAAAGCCAGCCAATAAGCTTATTGTTGACGTTGTCGAAATGGCAACAATAAGCTTATGACATGATATCCTCAGTCGAATCCTTTGAAAGTGCAGCTGTCCGGAGTCGTTGGGACGCCTGGTTTGAGACCCATGGCACGATTAGAGATGTAGATGGCGTCTGGCGAGGCAACGGCCAAGAAGAATGTTTGGTCGCGAATTATTTGCAGCGCAGGATTTCCGACGTAACCGAGTGGTGCCAGGAGCGCAACTTACCTGTCCGGCTGTTAGTTCTTAAGCCTCGCCAGCGCGGATGTTCAACATTTTCAACGGCTGGTTTGTATGCAGAGGGCAATCGTAAGCCAATCAACGGGGCTATCATTGGCGCGAAAGGCAAACAGGCCAAGAACCTGTTTAAAATGGTTTGCCAATATTCTAACGGCGATACGCATGACTGGCAAACTAACCGGAATTGCAAAGCTGAAGACGCTATCTTCAGGTTTGCGGATGGGCAAGAAAGCAATATTGGCATTCTATCTGCCAAGGAATGGGACCCAGGGCGTTCGGGGACCTATCAATTTGTTTTAGGGACTGAGGTTGCTCGATGGGCAGAGGACGGAGTGGCAAACGCCGGAGATGTCTTGAGCGGTCTCGTTAAATGCGTGCAGCTTCGAGGCGGCACAACTGTAATCCTTGAGACCACTGCGGCTGGTGCTGCCGGTGATTTTTACGACCGATGGAATGGCGGAATTGAATTCGAAGACTATAAGCGTCGGCACGAATCTGGCGAATTAGTTCAGGGACGATACATCCGTGTATTTGCCCCTTGGTTTGCGTTCGAAGAGCTGTCGCATGAGTTAACGCCATTACAAGAGGACCACGTGCATAAAACTCTGGGCAAGGTAGAGCGCTATAATTCACCAGATTTCGGCAATGAGACTGACTTAATGAAGCGGTTCGGCCTAACGCTTGGTCAAGTTTCTTGGCGTCGTTATGCGATCGACGAAGAGTGTAAGCGCGATCCACGTGTCTTTGAACAAGACTACCCTTCCACTTGGGAAAGTGCATTTTTGACATCAGGCAACCGTCGTTTTTCATACGCAGGAATTAAGCATCTACTAAAGAAAGCAAGGGTAGCTCAAGTAAATTGGGGAGTGCTAGACGCTCACGATAACGATCGTTCGAAAGTAAGTTGGCGTAATGTGGACATGGATGAGGGCATTATCAAGCAATGGGAGCCTCCCAAGACTGGGCAGCGCTATTTGATTTCTGCGGACGTAGCGACTGGAGAGGATCAAACCCAAGGCAAAGAGCCTGATAGGCATTCTGTTTTTGTGCTTCGATCTGGAGGTTGGATCAATGGTCGCGGTTGGGTACGTCCTGCAACTGTGGCGCGGCTAAAGTCTCCCTGTCGCTGGGAGGTAGATTTGCTTGGCGAATGGGTGCGTCGATTGCATCTTTACTACCGTGGAGCAGTTGTAGTGCCTGAGATTAACAACCCTGGTCTTGCGTTGCTTCAGCATCTTAAGCTTTCGAATGTCCCTGTTTTCAGGAGAGAAGTTTATGAAGAGTTTGAGAAGAAATTCGTCAAGCAGCTTGGTTTTAAGACGACTCCAAAGAACAAGCCGATGCTGATTGCTCGACTGGCTAAGTCGATAAGAGAGTATGACGTAGAAGGCGAAGGCTTTGATATCCTAGATGAAGATGCTATTTTGGAATTGCAGACGTTTGTTCGCAAACCTGACGGAACTGAAGGGGCTATAGCAGGCAAGCATGATGATGACGTGATGTCCTTAGCGATTGGTTTAATGACGATTGACTCGGCTGTGGCTTACGTAAGACAGGAACAAGCTCGTGAAGTTCATCGTGATTTAATGAACATCGAAGACAGCGAAAGACGTCAATATTCTCAATTTTCTTAGCTATGCGTTGCCTAAGCGTTGACATAATATCAACGTTTAAATAACTACAATAGCATGAACGACGCGACACTACCGATTAACGCAGAAGCGGCAATTAATCCACCTGAGACTGACGCTGAAATAAGGGCTTCGGCTGTGGCACGAAAGACTGCTTCAAGGAGTTCAGACACAGCCCCACAGCAGGTGACCGGCCAGAGTTCTGGACGTCCAGTAACGGGACTTGATTTGTATATGAGCGAGCGCTTAAACCAAGCAGGCGCTCGGCAGATAGACGGTAAAGACAATAAGGGTGCCGCATTTATAAATGGCCCCTATAAGGGCATGGAACTTGGTGCCGCTATGGAGCGAATTCGTGGAGAGTATGCAAACGGTCAATTTAGCGGCCAATATGAAGCCCGAGCGCAGAAGGCGAATTCTCAATCAGGTTTTTACGCAAATCTAGGCGGTGAAACTGCGAATGATTCCGCTCAAACACCTTGGACTGATGCTGAAGTTAGCGGTTATTCTGACGCGCTCACAGGCGGAAAGAAGCTCGCAAACGGACACACTGGAGTTGGTTATGCGAGCGCTGGATCAATCGCTTTAACAGCAGCTAAAGACCCGCAAGCAGCTAAAGACCCGCAAGCAGCCAAAACTTCGGCTTCGCCGGTTTCCGACAAAACTCCTTCTGACTATCCTTCTAGCCCCACATCAGGCGGTGTTGCGGTTCGGCATGGCCCCACTACTGACAAGTTTCGGTTCGTCCAACCTTCGGCGGATTACAAAACCAAAACAAAAAAGCCTAACGGATTTGCGGCAAAATTGAAATTCGTTAAATAAAATATGCCAAATAAACGCTCACCTCTCAATACAGGTGGCGCGGCGGATGCCCGTCCAGTATTAAATCCAGAAAACTTTAGCGGTCCTTCTCGTCGTTTTTTTACCGGCGAGATTGCACAGCGAGAACGCGAGTCCGCGCAAAACCAAAAGCGCTCGGAACAAATCAACCGAGAACGCTCTAATCAGCATCGTGATTTGTGGAAACGAAATGCAGAAGAGGCAGGGATGGATATCGAATCGGACCCTGAAAGCGGAGGCTGGCGACAGCGCATTGACGAATCAGGAAATCCACTGTTCAGAGAAGACAAAGATTGGGTATTTAAAAATGACCCTAAAGAAGGGAAAATCGAAACGAAGCGCGACCGCTATGGTCAAGTGCAAGCCAGAGCTGCGAGTGTTAGATATGACGAGCAAAATCCAGACGATCCAAATCTCTACTATGAAGACGGCAAGAAGGCTGGGCACGTTGATGACCTTTTAAATGACAAATCGATCCCGACTCATTGGCGCAAAACAGGCGAAGAATGGAAGGGAAAGCGTGTTGGCTTACGTGAAGCGAAAGCAAAGAAGTTCTTTGAAGGCAAAGTAAATGAGGCTGAATCCGCTAAGGCTAAAGCTCAGCTGCGCTTAGATCAAGGAATCATGCCTAAGCGAGCGGAGCTACAGGCTTCAATAGATAGAATTGAAGCGGATCCTAATTTCAACGAAACCATTGGACAATGGTGGAAGCCAAAGTCCCGAGAAGAAGCAACGCCTGGTGCCAAGGAGGCAGCAGATCAGCATAATAACATTTCTTCGCAATTAAAGGCACTTGACGATGAAGCAAGTAGTCTTGGCTTTTTATTAGACAAAGAAGGTGAACTCTCTAAAAGCCTTTCGACGGCAAAAAATGAAAAGAATCTGTGGGAAGCAGAAACGAGCCTAGGGAAGCACGACAATCTAGTAGAGCAACGTAAGTCTATCTTAAAAGCTGAGGGAGTGAAGGAAGCTGCATTTTCGGAAGATCCCCTACTGCAGCAACTTATATCTCAGCGGGAAAAAATGGGGGTCGAACTCTCAGAACTCTCCAAAGTTAATGAATCTAAACAGGAGAAGGAAGAGCCCCTAGCATTCGAATTAAGTGACCAAATCGGCGAAGAGGAGCTAAGTGTTTATGAGACAGATTTACAATCCAGGATTAAATCATTTAATGAAGAGAGCGATAAACTTTCGTCGATGGAGCAAAAGGTTAATTCCGGTGAAATTACAGCTGATGAGTTCAATGTAGCCCGAGATGATCTGCAAAAAAAAGCAGAAAAACTCGAGTCAGATTCCGACATATTCAATCAAGCAGCTGAAGCTAACTATGCTGAAAACTTTGAAAATCGAGCGCAAGAGCTTGAAGCCATCCTAGATAATGACATCGATTTTTTCGATGCTAATTGGAGTCTTGAATCGCTTGAAGATTCGTTTGATCGCGTAAAGTCGACCGCAAAGCATTCGTATGGTAAGAGTGGGTATGAACTAGATGGACCTGAACGCGGCGTCAAAGATAGTATTGCCTCCATATTCTCTTACAGCTCTGTATTGATACGTGAGGCAGTTAATACGATTCGAGGCACTTCGACAGAAGATTTAGAACGTCGTTCCGAAAAAGCTGCAGTCGTTCAAATGACTCAAGGCTTCAAGGGGAAGAATTTACGTGAGTTTTTGCAGCATCAGGACAAGTTCACTGAAAAGCTATCTACTTCGGGCGATGGATATTTGAAAAATTCTGAGCGAATCGCAACTAATGGCAGATTAGGTCGAATGAATGACCTGCTTTTAGAACTGCAAGACGGCAAGGGAACCGGTGTTGGTCGATTTAGTTCAAAAGCCACGGAAACGCTTGCCTCGTTAGCTAATTTATTGACCTATATTCCAGGCGTTGACATCTCGGTGGAGATGCGTGGGATTGACAGGAAAAACCCCGAAGAGGTGGCGAAATTTAATGCATTGCTATCTGCGATCCACGAGGAAACATCTTCTAAACATGGAACGGCTGATGTTTTAGGTAGCGCAGCAGGAAGCCTTGCTCAGTTTGCAGTAACTCGAAAAATCGGCGGCGGGATTGCTGGTGGATTGTCAAAGTCGATGCGTAAATTTAAAAGCATTCCAAAATTTAACGCGAGTTTAGGCAAATTTGCAGTTAACAAGGAAGTAGCTGGAGTAGGTGTAGGCTACGGAATGATGGGCTATAGTCAATCGATCAGCGAGAATCCGAACGAGATGGGGCTTTTGGTAAGGGCGGTTGATGGAGCGATGAACACGCTAGTCCTAGCGGCGGCTGAACGAATTGGCAACAAAGCTGAAGGTCGATTAGTTGCCAATCTTGGAGCAAACGCAACTTGGCGCAGTTTAATTGCTCGTAAAACAGCTTTTACGAGCGCTGCTTTTGCGGGTGAAAACATCTCACAAATTGTTGAATCGGGTGTTCTGGGCGAAGACGCTGGAGCCTCAGCGAGAGAAATAATTATTGGACACCTAGGTGCAACGATTGGAATGGGTATTTTAGGCGTTCGTGGAGACATAAAAACGCAGAAACAGTTTCGAGTTGCAGCTAATACGCACAGGAAGCACTTGCTTGATTTCAGGAATGGATTAGCCGAATTGAATGCGTTGTCGAATATGGCTCAAGGCGAGCAAGCGAATAGTAAAGCAACGCAAGTATTAGACGCGATCGGCGGATCCGGTGAAGTCGAGAGATTGAATAATTTTACCGAGAAGCAAATAGAATTGAAGGTCGACAAAAAACAAGGGCTTGAGGCTCAAGTTGAATGGATTCGCGACCAGAACGCGAAAGTGTTAATCGCGGGACAGGCTACGGAAATTTTATTGAAACGCGCAAGCGTGGCAACTGACGTAATCAACGAGGTAGAATTAAGCGTTGAAAACACATCAAGTGAAAGTGAAGCAACAGCAATTAAGTCGGTTTCGATGGCCCTGCTTAAAGTTTCGAACGGAAACTCAGAATTCACTGCGGCAGAAACATCTGCTTTGTCTGGATTTGAAAGCAGTTCAGAAACCCCTTTAATTCGTGAGCATAAGGGCGAATTAGTTTTAACTGATGGTGCTTTGACATTTTTGAACGAACGCGCACCTTCGTTTAAAAAACTAGGGATTAAATCAGAAACGGAACAGGTTGACTCGATTAATCGATCGCTTTCGAAAGAAAACGTTAAAATTTCTCAACGTGATGATAATGGTGATGGCATGCAGGCCGAAGGGACAAATACTCCCCAAGGGGCAACGGAAGAGAGCGAAGAAGTCTCTTCCCCTGCGGAAGCTGTCGTTTCATTTATTGACAGTGAAGGCATCACAAAAAGGGTTGAGGTTCCGTCAGATACAAAGACTTCGACAGGTGAAGCTGTTACTCGCGAAAACGCTGGACAATGGCTAGCAGAGCAAGGCGAGACGGTTCGAGAGGTGAAAGGTTTCAAGCAAAAAACACAGGAAATTGAAAACAAAACCGAATCAAATACGACAGATGCGATTGTCTCATATACTGATAAGGATGGAGGAACAAAACGCGAAAGAGTTCCAACAGATGCGAAAATTTCTTCAGGTGAAACAGTTACTTCCAGTAACGTTGCACAATGGTTAACGGAGCAAGGGAAATCTGCCAGCAAGATCAATGAATTTAAGACTTCGAAGAAAGCTCAAATTTCACAGAAAAACGCGAAATTAGAAAATATTAAAGCGGGGAAAACCCCAATTAAAGGCCCTATCAAGCCCGGACAAATACTTTCACGTATTAAAAGTAAAGTAAGAGAGAAATCAGGGGAATCAGGCAAAATCAAGATAGATAAGAATCTAGTCGACGCATCTAAGGTTTTATCAAAGAACCTAAACGATGCCGTAAATGCGTATCGGGGCGTGTTAGGCGAAGATGGAGTTCAAGTAGTTAATGGGGCCGAAGGCTCGGGGGGCGTCTTCTTGAGCCCTGAAGGTGTGCTTACTATCTCCGTAGATGACCTTCTTGACAAAAGGAATTTCGATAAGCTTCGAGACGATCCAAAACGGGTTTTGAAAATCGTAGAGGAAGAAGCAATTCATTCTGTGGCGAAGAAAGTTCTATCAAGGAAGGAAGTTACTCAGCTGTGGGCTGATTTGCCAGACGGAACAAAGAAATTGACTAAAAAAGCTTACGGTAAAGCCGATGAGTATCAGCTTGGGCATGAATTCGTGCGTATGGTCGTTCAAGGGCGAATTGCATTTAAGAACGGGAAACTTGCCGCCGATGGTGTGGCGATATCAGAGGACTTAAGCGGCCCTACCCTACTGAAAAGAATCGGCGATGTCTTATCTAAATTGCGCGATTATTTCACTGACCTGTCTGGAACACTACGCGCTGAAGGCGCAGATGCAGAGACTATTAAAGCAGCAGAAAGTGCAATTTCTTTAGTAGAAAATACACTTAAAAATTTACAAAATGAAAGCACCCAATCAACTGATTCTAATACAAACCCCAAAGACACAAAAAGCGGTGGACCAGGTCGCGATATGGGGAAAGCCTCTGAATCCAGTAGAAATACTAAGACTAGGAAAGATATTTCAGCAAAGCAGAAACCTGAATTAGCCCAAAAGGACAAGGGCAAGGCCGGTGATGCCGCAGGAAATCGTGACATTGCCAAAGGTCTGCCTCAAAGACAAAAAGCTAAAAAGTCTGTGAAGAATGCGAATGTTGACGACTTTACGGTCAGTGCGTATATTAAAAATCATGAGATCCCTCAATCGAAGAAAAAGGATGCACTTGAAGATATTGAAGCAACGCTGGAAATTGCCTCGAGGAAATCGGAGGCGAGCTATGAGGAGTCGGGTTTCGATTTATCCCAAGACATGGGAAGGGATAATACTGGCCCAACGTCCAGGAAAGGACCAAAAACTGCCAAAGCACGTGATAGCTACCATCCTCGTCGATTAACAAATTCCCAGAAATTAGCAGAAAAGGCGTTTTTAGCTGACACTGAAGAAGCGTGGGAAGCAGCGCTAAATGCGAATAACCGAAGTGTTAGCTATATAATACCTGAACTAGTTAACGATAATGAACTGTCATTTGATATTGCGGGCGCAATCGTAAAAGACGCCGCCGATGCGGCTACGTTTTTACGTGCTTTGCGTAGTCCATACTTCGAGAGTATGAAGGTTATATTTTTGGATTCGAAGAATATAGTTGTCCACAGTTCGGTGCTCTCGATTGGCTCAACAACTTCAGCAATAGTCGATCCTGCGATGATTGCACGAAAACTAGCTAACCATGTTACAGGAGATGTCCGAGGCATGATGATTTCACATAACCATCCGAGCGGAGATCCTGCACCGAGCCGGGCTGATTTCCAAGTGACTAGTAAGGTCCGTGAGATAGCAAAGCTAATTGACGTTCCGCTATTGGACCACGTAATAACAAATGGAGAAACCTATTACAGCTTTGCTGATTCAGGGCTAGCCAGTTACAGTGATATAGGTCCGAAGGAAACAAATAAGTCTGAAGGAAAAATTAGCAATGATTTGTATGCGTCTAAAGGCGTATCAGCGAACGAATTAGCCGAATGGGAACTTGTCGCTCAGAAAAACAGACCGATGCTTGATAGCCCTTATATTGTCGAACGTCTTCGAAAAAAGCTAGGACAAGGAACTTTCATTTTTTATCTTGATAGAAAAAATCGAATGTCTGGTGTTGATCAAGTTGCCAGTGGATGGGACGAAGAAAACATAAAAAGGATTCGTAGGCAAATTTTTGAAGGCGTTGGTCGGAATGGTGCTTCAGCGGTCATCCTCGGAACTGACTTAAATAATGGTCTACTGAACCCAGGAACGAGAACGATGGTGAAAGAACTCGTTAAATTAAGCAAATTTGGCGGGTTTTCATTTATTGATGCAGTAGTGATTGATGAATCCAGTGCTGACGGATATATTTCGTTCCAATCGAAAGGGCTGATGTCTAGGCCCGCGAATGATCTATCGTCACGAGAGGTAATGGACTTCTCGGCTAAGCCTGATAAGCGGATTTTGACAGAAAAATTAGTCAAAGACAACTTAGGTTTGGCAACCTATATCGCTAATCGATTCAAGATAAAAGGCGCGGATCCCAAAGACTTGATCCAAGAAGCGCGAATTGCGATGACTAAAGCGGCGCGAAGCTACGATCCTGAATTTGGTGATTTTGCACCTTACGCAGCTCGAGCAATGCGAAATCACTTGATTAGTGTTCACAGAAAGGCACCTAAAATCGACGAAGTTTCTACTGAAACTGAAATTAGCGATGGTATTACGCTTGGAGACAAGTTAGCTGATAGCTCCGGTGAAAACGATCAAAACGTCGAGCAAAGAGAAACCCGAAACGTTCTCGCATTAGTCCTAGAAAGCCTACCTGACAAACCACGAGAAACGGTTAAACTTTACATAAATGGCTCAAGCTTTGCCAAAATTGCTGAACAGCTAGGCGGAAGCAAGCAAGCCGCACAGAAACGATTTGCGAAGGCTTTAGGCCTAATGCGCAAACGAATGCAAGAACAAGGATTTAAAGGACAAGAAGACGGCGTGTTAATGTCGGCGCCTGGAGATGACATTGATTCGATCTCTTCGCGCATGGCGGAGGTTGAAGATGCAGAGATTAAAAGCCTAATGGATACTCTGGGAAAGGACCTTCCCGACATGACGGATGTAAAAGCACAAGCGCAAGTTACACCTGCAGGCGAGCAAACAATTGGAAGACCTGACTTAAGGAATCCCGCAAAAAGTGTAGAAGGCCGTAAGTTTGTAGACGCAGTTGATGAAGTCCGAAAAAAGAAATCTGAAGTAGAAAGTCACTACCAATGGGAAGAAGCTGCACGAGAAATGATCAAAGCTGACAGGGCGGGAACCCTTCGTAGGCTGCTTGAGGTTGCGCAAGACTCCAGATATCACGGGATTAGTGATGCGGTTGACGTCAAGGCGGCTGAAATTCTAGTTTCAGAGATGATTGAGGAAGCCGTGGTTAGTCGAGACCCTGAATTGATGCGTCAAACTCATATCCTAACGAACTCATACCGCGACGTAGGCCGCGAAGCGGCTAGAGCAATGGCCGCTCGTTCGAATCCGCATAAGACCCCTGCTGGTCGACATAAAGAATTCCTAGCGAGTCTGTTTTTTAGACCAGATCGTGAAACTACGAAGCGTATGAAAAAAGCACCTTCAGCGGCTGAGAAGAGTCGCGACATGGACGCGCTTAGAGAGAAATTGAAAGCGGCAAAAAGGGATAAGTCTAGTAAGTCATCTCTTATCCGTATAAGAAATGAACTTGCTAAGGTTAGAAAACAACTTGACCAGACTGAGCTATTGATAGAGAGCTCTAACTCTCGACTTAAAAAAATCGAAGCAGCATTAGGCAAGAGGGGTGTCTCACTTGAAGACATTTTTTCCGGCGAAACTGAAGTGCGATTAAAGGCTGATGCAATTATTAGTAATTATTCAAAACATCTCGACCAAAACCGAAAGCTGGCTGTGGAAATGCTGGAACGCGGCTTACCTACAAACAAGATTCTCAAGGCAACTAAATTGTCGATAGGTACATTGAATGATATTCGAGAAGATTTCAAGCGTAAATACATAGCGAAGCACAAGGCGAAATATATTCAGGCCATGAGAGGTTCGTCCTCTGAAGGCAAGACGATCGAAGACCAGGAAGTTTCGAAGTTTACCGCCTTACTTTCGGCACCTGCTGACGGAATGAGCGATTCGGAAATCGAGAAAATGGCCATGGCTGCAATGGAACGCGATATTGAATCGATGGGTTTTGGTGTTGGTCCTCGTAGTCGATCTGACCGAGCGGAGAATCGAAATAAAACAAAAATAGGCAATCGCCGGCCAAAAACGAATCCAAAGGGCACAGAGCCTCCGCCTTTTGATATTGCTGACCCTGTGGCAGTCGCAAGTATTGGACGCATACTTGAGTCTATTGATGGAGGGAAGTTTGATATGGCCTATGAGTATTGGATAAACTCAATTCTGAGTGGACCTCAAACGCATGTAGCGAACATAACGGGCAACTTTTTAAATGCGACACTAGACATGACGCTTCAGCGGGGGATGGAAGCTTCTGTTAATAAAGCATTAGGTCTTATTGGCAAAAGTGATCCAAATTCAGCTCAGTTTGGAGAATTTAAGCACTTAATTCGAGGTGTGATGCCTGGAATTATGGACGGATGGTCCGCAGGTATGGAGGCTTGGGGAAGTGAGGTTTCGCTTTTTAAAAACCGCATCTTAGATGAGCCGATAGAGCTCGGAGGATTTGGGAAAATTGAAAATTATTTGTCCGCAATATCAGAAACGCCTTTCGAGCAAATATTTGGAGATCGATTTAAGGGGATTGACGATAAACTTAATAGTTTAGGGAATAACTTAGGCCGAATTTCAGGTTTAAACAAAAATCTAAACCCAATTCGAGGAAGAGTAGTAAGAGTGCCAGGCCGGGCTCTTTTGTTTATGGATGAATTCTTCAAGGGCGTTATCGCTAGAGCCCAAGTTGGAGCTGAAGCTTATCGAATTGCAAAAAGCGAAGGCCTTTCAGGCGATTCGATGGAAAAGCGCATCAAAGGGTTGGTGAATTTAGTGGGAAGTCGCGCGTGGGAAAAAGCAGCAGAGCGCGCCACTGAATTAACGTTTCAAAGTGATTTTGAAGAAGGTAGTTTTTCGGGAGGGCTTTACGATTTAGCTACAAGTGCCAAAGAAAAAGCACCTTGGACGCGATTCATTGTGCCTTTTGTTCGGACGATTTTAAATATATTTAACACGGGGATTCGAAAAAGCCCGATAGGAAGTATTAATCTAGCTTGGCGGGCTGGCAGCCACGGACTTTACAGCATAAGCAATGATGGGTCGATCGTCGCGAAGCCTTACGCGAAAGCTGAATTAATTAAGCATCTTTCGGAGCAAATAATTTCCTTCGGAGCAACAGCAATGCTATACGGCGCGATGGAGGGCGATGAGGATGACGACGAGAAAAACGTTTTAATCACTGGATCAAGGCCCTTTAAGTCTATCAAACACGGTGTATCTGAGCTGCATAATCGAGCCGGAACGCCAGCCTATTCTATCCGCATAGGCGACTTCACTTTCCAATATGCAAGGTATGAACCGCTTAGCACCATGCTAGGATTAACTGCGGACATGGTCAAGCAAGCAAAGCAATCCGACTCGATTGGCGGAGATGAAGCATTTGGCCGAATGATGAGCACGATTAGCGATCAAGTTATGGGTAAAACTTTCGCTCGTGGCATATCCGATATGATGGACGCATTTAAAGAACCTGAAAGATTCGGGATAAGATGGGCGGCGAATTTCGCGAGTAGTTGGGTGCCAAATTTTCTTCGACAACCGGTAAGGTTAACTGATTCAAAATTAAGGGATTCATCAGTTTCAAGCCAAAGCATGGTGGGATCTTTGTTGGAGCGAACTGGAGAGCAAGTCTTGCCAATGCTAAAGGCACCTAAAATTGACATCTGGGGAAATGAAGTAATTAAAGGTGGAAATGTTGCCTCGCGTTTATTGGTTCCGCAAAGGGCTGAAACTGTGGCTCGCCTAAACAGAGCGGATAAGACGCTACAGAAGTGGAATCAGCAAAATCCAGCCGAGACCTACGCGCCAACTCCATTGAGTCGAACAATCAAGATAGGAGAAGACAACTATAGGATGAATGATGAAGAGTTCTTAGCTTTTCAAAAAGACGCAGGAAAGAAAGCTTTCTCTTTAATACAAAGGGTTCCCTTGAACCAATCTAAGCCAACAAAAAAAGACATTGATCGAATTAAGAATGCGGTTTCGGGCGGTCGCCGTGCGGCTCGGTTAGCATTTTACCGAAAAAAGGCAAAAGAAAACTAATTCCATGGACGATCTGATGGAGCCCGGTATTTTCTGATAATGTTTAATGCGTCCGAGAATTCCACCGAAGGCGTGTCTAATATTTGATTCAGCGTATTAACAGCTTTGGATTCTTTTGAGAAACTTCTCCTGTGATCAATGTCGGCAAAAACAACCAACGCCACGAAAGTAATTGTGGCAAATGATCCGATAGAAACAGGCCAATTTTTCTTTTCGTGTAGATAATAGTTAACTGCAGCTCCGGCAACGATGAGTGATGCGATTTTTATGATAATGTAAATTTCTCCCATAAATATAACGCTTGGCGAATATCGGATATCGTCAAGATTAATACCTTTCCGCAAGTTTTATGGTTTTATCTTTAACAATGTTTTAAGTTGTCAAAACGTCAACAATACCAAAAGATAAACAAATGTACCCAGAAATTCCAAAATCTCCTTTTGAATGCTTAGTAATTGCACTTGGTGACGCTGACCTAGCTCGCGAAGCGATGGATGCGCTTGAACTAGGAGCACGTAGGCGTGCTGCCAGCGTTGCAACCGACAAGCTTGGGTGCATTGCATTCAGAGAGCCAGGCGGGGAATTCGCAGCACTTGAGCAACAACACACAGAGCCCGACACGGCGAATGGCGAAGGAGACTCAGTAAATGTTGCAATAAACGATGAAAACTCAGAGTGAAAACATACTAGATAATTTCGAAGAAGTGCCGACAGCAGAAGAAGCGGGCATTTCAAATCAACCTAGGGTCGCTTTTAAAAGTAATTTACTCTTAACGCGAGAGCAAGAAGAGGGCCTAGTTGATCATTGCATGCTTCGGCTTCAAGAACTAGAGGCAGAGTTGGGGCGCGATGTCTGCGGGAAATCGGACTGGTTCAAGTCAAACGAAGGCAAGGGGCGTGGAGCAAAGAGCTTCATGGGTAAGCGCGAGCAATATGAGTTAATCTATCAGAACGATGTAGAATGGCGTAAGGATTTGATTGGGGAAATATTCGAAAAGTCTAATTTTGTAGCGCCGATTGCTCGAAGAATTACACGGCAAATGGTGGCGCGTGCCTCGAATTATTTCTTTGGGACTGACCCTTGGTTCGCGGCAACACCAGTGGGATATAGTGCGAAAGATCATGACTTGTCTGAAAAAATCGATCGATACCTTAAGTATAAGTTAAGCTCGGTTGGTAGCGTTCACGAGAAGCGAACGGCAATCGAATTGGCGTTTATTCGAGGTGAGTCGGTTATTAAAACTGTGCACAAACGAAAAGAAGACATTTACGAAGTTGAGGCGAGTGTCCTTGTTGATGTTAAGGGCGCACCAGTGATGGATAGCTTGAAAAGCTATATTTTCGAACATGATCGCTGGATCGAAGAAATCTTAGTCGATGATGATACTGGGGAGGAAAGTGCCAGCGGATTTCGTGTTTTAGAGCGCGATCAAAGCACACGAAAGCCCGATGCTTTGATTTTTCAAAAAATGAAAATCAAAGATCGAAATGTGCTTTTCGATGGCCCAGAGAGTAAAGCGGTTTACTATAAGGATTTCCTATGCCCACTGAGTGCAGCTGAAATTGAAGATGCTGACTGTTGCGCACATCTTTACGACTTATCCTTTATGGAGCTGGCGGATACCTATCGCCGCAAAGGAGTCACAGGCGATATGTCTGAAGATCCGGAAGCGACGATTAAAGCTGTGGAAATGTTACGTGATCTAAGCGTAAATGATGGGTCAAGTAAATCACTTCGAAATCAACGCAATGATGACCCTGGCGAAGAGTCTAGTGCCGTAGCTTCTGATCAGGATCCAATTATGAACGTCGTGGAATTATGGATTCGCTACGACGCGAATGGCGACGGCATAATGGAAAACCTGATGGTCATTGTCGATCGAGAAACGCGGCTACCGATTTACTATGAGTATGTAGCGAATGTAACGGCAGACGGGAAACGTCCTTTCACTGTAATAAGGCCTACTGAAGTAGATGGCCGATGGTATGGGGTCGGAGCCATGGAAATGTTTGAAAGCGCTCAAAATATTATTGATTTGCTCGTTAACCGCTGGAACTTATCGCATAGTGAAAGTGGACGCGTAACCTTTTGGAACCCGAACGCCACTTACGAGGGCGATTCAGATCCGAACCTTAAACTCAACGAAGGCAAGACCTACACTCTCAAACCTAACCATAAGCCAGAAGATGCGCTTGCAATCGTGCCGCTTTACAATATTGAACATAATCACATACGTGAAATGTTCGAACTCTTCATTCAGATGGCTATGAATGAAAGCGGCATTCAGAATGCAAACGATGCTAATACTGCGGGTCTTGATCAAGCAAAGCTTGCGACAGGGATTCGTAACATAGAAAAAAGTGGAATGGAAATGTTTGCTGTTTACATTTCAGCAATTGAACGCGGGTTAGAGGCAACGGTGCAGCGTGAATCGCTAGTTATACTTTCGCACCTAAAAGAACGTGAAATCTTTGATTTTTTTGACGGTCAAGACACTGAACTGGTTGAAATCACTCCAGATGAAGTGCGCAACATTTCAGTTAACGTCAGTATCTTGCTGACTCGATACCGCAACGAACAGCAAGTGCAACAAGCTCACGCTGGTATCAGTGCAGTTAGTAGTTTTTATGCACAACCTTACCTTCAACAGGTCCAAACGCAGACTTTTTATCGTATGATAATTAAGGCGCTGGATATGAGAATCGATCCTGTTCAAACGATTAGTCCGATTGATATTCCACCTCCAGCTCCTTCAGGTGGAGGTGGAATGCCAGCAGACCCAAGGCAAGCATCAGAAGCGGCGAAAGACCCACAGCCCAAACAGCCGCCTCCAAATTTATGATTGAAAACCAAACAAGATTGGAAAGAAGAAGCGAAATAATCCAATCAATTCAAGAACTTAAAAAATCGAAAGGCTTCCAAGTTTATTACTTAAAGCGTTTGAGAGAAATGAAGGAATATCGAGATAATCTGATATTAAGTCATCTAAAGATTTCAGACATGGAACTATATAAGCTTCGTGTCGAGAGCATGCTATTGAAGGAATTGATAAATCTGCCCGATCGTGACTTTCAATTTAATATTGCGAACGAAGACTAAAGATCCTCTTGAGGTGTGACGCGCTCGAAAAAAGTGCTTGCTGGAATTGAAATATCTGGGGTGTCTGTAAAACCAAAGTCAATCTGTTCACATTCTACTTCGGCAACATCAATGATATTGGTCTGCGCAGTCGCTCCGTAACTAAGCGAATTGTTTTGATTATTCGCGAGGTAGGATATCTTAGAAATCAGATTAGCTCGGCCGTAATAAGACTGATGCGGTATAAATGTGCTGCCATTTTCGTTAGCTAAAATCATGTGATCGACGATTCTTTGTTCGTCTTTGCCTAGATGCAAAAATGTTCCCGCAGTTTGTTCGGTTATAGTGCCGTTGACTTCGGCGGCATCATAGTAATAATACTGATAAAATAGACCAAATCGAGTGAGATAAGTTAAGCTAGTATTGCTGCCGAAAGTTTTTTCGGCAAAATTATAGCCTAAAAAATTCTCTGCACTTACACTGTCTTTGAAAAACGAGTAAATTTGAATCGGCAGACTGCTTAAAATGCTGGTTTCGAAAGAGCCCAAGCCTTCAAAGGTGCCCGCTAACAATCGATGCTCTGAGTTCCTGAAAAATTGAAGAGTCTCTTCCTTATTGAATTCTTCTCCCTTAAAGAATGCCACAAGTTCCTCAAGGTGTTCGGCGGTCCCTACTCTACCTGGGGCACTGGGTAGGTAATAGTGCCTATTGTCGTTGCTACTATTTAATCGATCCGGCCTTTCGGGGAATTCCTGCCAATTGTATAAATTGGGGTAAAGTTTTGAGTTGGGGCCTAATGGCGCAATTCGAGTGATGGGAGTGCGGTTTATCTCATCGTCAATGTCTATATTATGATAGAGCGAAGGAAGATAGACTTCATCTGGATCATCATTCCAAGAGCCGAGGAATACTTCCTCATTGCTTACGGATTTCTTAACGCTGTTAAGTAAGTAAATAATCTTATGTAGCTCAGAAATTTTAGGGAAAACGAGTTTGTCGGCTCGATCTTCAGAAATAATAAAAGGCAATATCCGCACAGGCAATCCAGTGCCTTGAGCGAAGTTGCTGCCACGACTATAGAAATTCCTCTGTTTAGTTGGCATTCGTTTAGGGTTAAGAGATTTTTATAAGTCCGACAATAGGATTCCCGAATTCCGTAAAAATGTCTTCACGGTAAGTTCCGCCGGTCCCAACTAATTTATTGTCTTCAATCGCGCCGGTGGGATTGTTATAAATAGGTAGTCTATAGTATGTTTGTTCATCGTTTTCATTCCAGTCCCATAATTGGATGCGATCAGATGGGTTCGATTTCGTGAAAGTATAGTTTCCGTTAATGAACGGGACCCCGTTTTCATTGGTCTCGATTTCGAATTCAATATGCCAATTCTCATTGTCTTCAAATTTATAGCCCTCTAGGACGTCTTCAAGTGGTATGAGCAAATCGGATCCATCAGCACGTAGTATGGAAAAATCGGGTATATTAGCTAGAGCGCTACCTTCGGAGGTTGCTAGCACG
Organism: Pterothamnion heteromorphum; assembly: GCA_032358295.1. Lineage (NCBI taxonomy): Eukaryota > Rhodophyta > Florideophyceae > Ceramiales > Ceramiaceae > Pterothamnion > Pterothamnion heteromorphum. The sequence continues at coordinate 7,498 of JAULBV010043336.1, read as the reverse complement.
CCTAAGCGTAATCCGCTCGCATCTGTAATGCTGGTCGGGCTATAGGGCGCTAGGAATCGAGCAACATTAAGCAAGTCGAGATGCGCGCTATCAACACTTGCGGCCAGCATTCTCATCTCGGCAAGTAGTTCGTCGTTTGATAATCCGCTCCCTGGCGTATTAGGGAAATCTCCGCTTGATTGGAACATGGTTTATTAAGGTAAAGTTTTACTTTATATTTTAAAGAATCCGTTGACAAGACGTAAACGTTTCCATAAGAAAGAAACATGGTAAATAATGATCAGGCGGATGCCGATGCACCTACGGCGGTTGAGGATGAAAATCCGACGACCGAGGACAATGAGCTTAATGTTGAAAGCATTACTGACATAAGTGATTTTGAAGCGATGGTGGATGGCATAGCGTCGTCTCCTGTAGACTCTAAAACTATCGAAGAAGACAAAGCGATAAGCCTTGGTGACACAGAGAACAACTCTGATCCTGACGGCGAAAGCGCGATTGTTGACCCTGACTCTGAAGAAGCGGAGGCCACTCGTAAAGAAGCCGAAGCCAAAGCCGAAGCCAAAGCCAAAGCCGAAGCCGAAGCCAAAGCCGAAGCCGAAGCCGAAGCCGAAGCCGAAGCCGAAGCCGAAGAAGAAGAAGAAGCCGAAGAAGAATCTGAAGAAGAATCTGAAGAAGAATCTGAAGAGGCCGATAGCGAAGAAGAAGAAATGGCGCGCTTTCGAGTTCGTTCCAAATTTCTAGTCGACAAGGAGGCCTTGGCTATTTTAGGCCGCAATCAAGATTTGTCACTTGAAGAATGCTTAGAGCGAGCAAGGAAGAATTTGATTGAATCAGGGAAGATTCAAGCCGAGCCCGCAGCAGATGGAGATGGCGATAGCCTTTCCGGGATGCCTGCTAGTATTGCGGACACAGAGGCCAAGATTAAATCCCTGATGGATGAAGCGCATCAGGCCTATGAAGAGGAATTAGATTTCTCTAAGGGCTCGAAGCTTCAAACTGAAATCAACGAACTCAATCGGCACATTGGCACGCTTCAGCTCAAGGAATTTGAGGTAAAGCAAGAGGCAAAACAACAAGAGCGGTCAACCCGCGCTGAAACTTACCGGCAATCGGAAGTGAAAGCGGTTAAACTGTACGACTTTGTTCGCGACCCTGGACACGCAGGGGTTAAGAAAATGGAGGAAATTGACACGCGTCTTAAAGATGCAGGAGATCCCCGTTATAATGACCCTGAAAAACCACTGCTTATTGCGCAGATGGCTGCGAGAGAACTAGGAATTGCGCCAAAAGGAAAATCTAAGAAGTTTGCCAATAAAAAGCCAATGCCAGGAAAGCCACTCAAGCAAGAAGCCATAGTCCAGCCAGCGGGAGGCAATTCCCGCACCCAAATTCAATCGAATAAGGGGCAACTGGACGGAAAGATTGATAGCATAGGCAATGTCGAAGACTTCGAGAACTTTATCTACGGAGGCGGCTGATATAAACCTGTGCCGTGGTCGACGCGGCTAGTTGTTCCTCAACAATAACCAGATAAGGAAGAACTAAATATGCCTTTTGAACATAATAGCCCAAACACGGGTGACTCATTAGCGACGATGGACGCAAATAGCGTTCGCAAGTTGTGGAAACGCGGCGTAGAAATCTACGAGCAAAGCCATGACTTTTTTGCAAAAATGGAAGGACGCAATCCGCGTTCTCTCATTCAAACTGAAACCGACACATCTAAAGGTAAAGGCCAAGGAATCACTTTTACGGTGATGTCTGGTTTCTACTCGGAGGGTAAAACAGGCGACGACGTCTTCGAGTCTCAAGACGACTTCGAAGAAGCGTTAATTAGCAGCTATGATATGACTGTTGATTATTTGCGTAACGCGGTACGTTATACAGAGCGATCTGAGGAAAAAATGGGTATGCGAGGTGAACTCGTGGCGGGCCTTCCAATGCAGCTTGGTGAATGGATGGGGAGAATGAAGACTGAACGTTTATTCAAGATGTTTGAACATAAAGGCGACCCTTCCAACTACATTTTTGCAAATGGAAAAGGTAGCAGGGATTTGCTGACCGGCGCGGACACGTTGTCTTATGACGACGTTGTTACGCTGGGAACACAGATGAAAAGTCTCGGAGGTAAATCAGCAAAGGTAGGTCAGGTTAAAAATGGACAACCTATATTTCGTCAATGTGTGATCGCATCAACTGAAGGCTTGTTTTCTTTGAAAAATGATCCTGATTATCGACAGCTTCTTCGTGATGCAGGAAATCGCGGTGACAGCAATTACATCTTCGAAGGTGGGTTTTCTGACATTGATGGACATGTATTAAAAGAATACACGCCTATTGATCACGACGGCGATGGAGCTATTGGCTCTGCTCTAAATCCGAAGGCGAAGCTCGGCGCAGCTGTTTCTACAGGCACAGTTGGTTTTGATGTCCTTGGTGGCGGCTCTGCGGTGGCGGCAGCGAAAACCAAAATCAAGTATTTCAAGTTCTTCCCGAACTACGACTACTTGTTCCAGCCTGGGGATACGCTAGGTGTAGGCTCGAACGAATTCTACGTATTGATCGTCAATCCACCAAATGGAACAGATCCAAACAAAATCGGATTCTACAAGTGTGTTTCGAATAACGGAAACCGCATTACCGTGACTGAGCGCCTTGCATCTGCCGCCTCTGGCATTGCAAACACAACAGTTGGTGGCGTGACTTGGGATGATGGGGTCTGGGCTGATAAGCATACAGACGTGCACCCGATTGGCGCAACTATTGTGCTAGCGAATTCAATTGGTCAACCAATCGGATCTAGCCTGATGCTAGGGGCTGCTTCGGCACGTCGTGGCTATGGCAAACACCGCAATCGCCGCACGACACAAAATCACGAAGGCGGCTTTATACGTGACGTGTTTGTGACGTCTGTGTTTGGGCAAGAACCTCGGAAAGACCGCATTGGCCGTTGCCCTGGATTCATGCACGTAACACACGCGGTTCAGTATCCTGGACTTCCGATTCCTACAGATGTAGGCGTTTCTGCTCCGTAAGAGTAAAGACAAAAATTAGCAGACGCGTGAGGCGGGTTGGATCTATCACCCGCCTCACGCCCTTTGCTTTTCAATTTCAAAATCAGTCGATAAACAATTATGGAAATCAAACTTTTACTCTACGTAATCTGCAATAGCCGCTTTGCTGCGAGCCGCATCGGCGACTTCATTCGGAGCCCCTACTTTAACAATGCACACGTCTACAAAGGCAAGCTGCTTTCGGTCGAAGAGTTCAACGCCATTGGGCAATCAATTTTTTCGGGAAACCGTTCAGGAGGGCGAAAAATCTTGGTAAAAGTTATTGTTGAGCAACCCGCGCCTACTCCAGCGCCGAAGTTAAAGCCAGCGCCGAAGTTGAAGCCAGTTTCAGTGAAAAAATCTACAAAAAACTCAAACAATGAATCTACCAGAGATTAAATATGATTTGCTACGTAAGCTTTTCATAGAGCGACCTTCGGGCGCGCCTGCTTATATTGTTGATGACGTGTTGCACGCCATCAACAGCGCGGGCCAGTTGCTCAACTCGGCAGGAGTCCCATTTTGGGATACTCGGACTTCATTGATTACTTTTTCGCAGGGAGCGTCCGAAAAAGTAATCAATGGACGAAAGGTCGAATCGATTCGTTCGCAAAACACTGAAATCGCATTAAGTCGTGCAACAAGTCGATCTCAAGTCGTACAATTTGAAGGGATTTATGAGAGCGCACGAGGCAATGAAAACGATGCTGGGTTTCAAGCTGCTAGAGTGTTTTTTGTTGAAACCGAAAAGCCTGCACTCCTTGGACGAGTGCGTGTGTTTGTCGGGCCATCTCCCCTAATCGAACAAACTTTGAAGGTGGAGTATGTTCCGAATTTTGAACGTTACACCTTAGAAGATCTTGAGGATGAGAGTAAAAGGCCGGCGGTGCCTAGTGATTATATCGAAACCATTTTCCTCCCCGTCGCTAGGTGGTTTGCGACGAGATCTCATTTTTTCCATGACGACGATAACTTGCCTCGGCTTAAAGAAGACTACGTTGGAGCTTTAACTATGTTACAGTCTGTGAATCCAGGCATTTCCATGCCTGCGGGGGAAGACTTAACTAAACGCTCTGTAAATAAATCTGAAAATCGATGAATACTCTAGCGTTTTATAATTCACTGTTACGGGTCCTTAAGTTCGATAACCTCGATTCTCTGACTGTTAATGAATCGATGGAAATCGTTGATTCGTTAAACATGGCAATTTCCAGTTTTTGTGAGTTAGCTCCAGACCGCTATAGAAAGCGTGAAGTTAGTTTGCCTGTGCGTGCTCCAATAATCTTCAGTGGCACTTTCACGAAAGGATCGAAGGAAATAACAGGGATAAATGACTTGAGTATTAATACTGCAATTATGGTTTCCGGAGCTGCCTCAGAGGGTGTAAATGCCTTTTATGTGCTGCAAAACAATGGGAATTATCAATTAACAGAATCAACAAATTTTCCACGAATTTCTCCAGACGGAAACGGAGGATGGCAGTTTGATTTAGACGCAGGAAATCTGAATATTTATAGTAACTCGAATGCTACCCCTTGGAGCGGCGCGTGGTTAGACAACGGGGGGGGCGATCCAGTTCCAGTGGTGTCGTTATTGTCAGGACAGATGCCTGAAACTTGGTACGGCAGCCGCGTCATGATTGACGGCGATGCCGGTTGGAACCGTCTAGAAGACGGAAGCACTCTTGAACGGGAGTATCAGGGAGAATCTGGAACTGGTAATTTCACGGTTTACGGAGATGTGGTCCCGCTTGATGGGTGGAGTATTGAACGTTTATATATGAATCCAGTGCTTTCGGATGGCCGAACGCTTCAGAATGACAATTTGCTTGCTCAATACGGCCCCTATGAACAGCGAGGCGGCTGCCCACTTTCGAATACGCAAAAGTCCATAGGTAGGCCGCGTCGTTACAGTCTTCGCCCCACGGGAAGCCTGGTTAAGGGCATGGTAAGCGACTCGACTCTAATTGAGCTTGATCCGATCCCGTCGACAGCAAGCAGCGTTCGATTGGGAATTGTTCATAACCCTGTGCAGTTCGCGCTCTCAAGTCTGAATGAGGTGATAACTATCCCCTATCCAGATCATATATGCCGGTCAATTTTGCTCCCGATGGCAATGGGAGACCTAGTTAGCGCTAGCTTTTTCAATGGCAACGAAAATGCCATTATACGTAAATCGGAGCGAGCTAGTCTATCGGCTCGCCTACTTTCCCCTTATTCGGGCGTGACTAATCACCAGATTGGAACGCCTGACGGATATTAATGAAGATCACTCAAAAACATTTAAGCGAATCAATAGAAGAAACCTTGCGGGACATCAATAACGGGCTTTTGGCAGCTCGATTGTCGGGCGTCGTTTGCGAACTGCCGGAATATGTGGACTTCGAAGTCGAGGTAATCCACACGGTGAACGCGATTGGCCGAACTGAAACGAAATCTGCAGGTGGCGGAGTCGACACTGACAATCGCATTGAGAGCGCTGCGGTCGACACTGACAATCGCATTGAGAGCGCTGCGGTCGACGCTGACAATCGCATTGAGAGCGCTGCGGTCGACACTGATAACCGCATTGAGAGCGCTGCGGTCGACACTGATAACCGCATTGAGAGCGCTGCGGTCGACGCTGACAATCGCATTGAGAGCGCTGCGGTCGACGCTGATAACCGCATTGAGAGCGCTGCGGTCGACGCTGATAACCGCATTGAGAGACAACAGGCAACAACTCAGAAAGTTGTTGAATCGGGAAAAACTGAAGATGAACGAAGTGAGAATGTCACTGACAGTCAAAATGCTAACGGGTCTGAGACTCGAGGTGCTGTCACTTCAACGACAACTGATACGCCAGGTCCAACTGATCGAATCACAATTGATACGCCATTGCCTGATTTTATCACATCGACAAAAGGCGGCGGCGTTGAAGTGCAATTGACCGACGATAGCGGTCGCGACGATAGCGAAGATAAGGATCGAGGCCAGTCTTCGCGAACAACAAATCATCCAACGATTAAAACCAATTCAATTAACACCAGTAATAAGCAAGAGGATGAGGTCTTCCGGACTTATACCGAAGCTGTTTCTGGCTCCGGAACGGCAGGGTAAACCTGCATCTAAAATTCTATTATGGCAAATCCATTTGTATTAACCAAAGAAACAAGGACGTCTTCACCGACCTTTTACCCAGACAGAGAGCAAAGCTACATAGGTGATACTGTAGTTACAGATAGCGGTGCTGAGGATAGTGTGACTCGCAAAATAGGACAGAGCACTAAGACACTGACTGCAACGTATCCGGAAAGGATTAATACGGAAACAAGAACCCCTGGAGGAGGGACCAGCACCGTCACTACAACACCTAGTCCTACCACTCGCGTCGTAGTGACTCCCGCTCAAGAAATTACTACCAATAAGACTACGGCCAGCGCGAAGGATGCTTCAGTAAAAGCAACAAGGATAAATGATAACTTAGTTAAAACTGACATAGGCCCCAAGTCGTCGACCTCTACTTCAACGCGTAACGTTGGAGAGCGGAATTCTACTTCAACGCGTAACGTTGGAGAGCGGAATTCCACTTCAACACGTAACGTTGGAGAGCGGAATTCCACTTCAACACGTAACGTTGGAGAGCGGAATTCTACTTCAACACGTAACGTTGGAGAGCGGAATTCTACTTCAACACGTAACGTTGGAGAGCGGAATTCCACTTCAACACGTAACGTTGGAGAGCGGAATTCTACTTCAACGCGCAACGTTGGAGAGCGGAATTCTACTTCAACGCGTAACGTTGGAGAGCGGAATTCTACTTCAACGCGTAACGTTGGAGAGCGGAATTCTACTTCAACGCGTACTACAGCTAGCCGAGAAAATTCTTCAGTAAGAACTGAGGATATTGGTGTTTCGGTAAAATTTAAAGTTCAAATCCAAAACAGAGAACCTATCGAATTAACTACATCATGAGCAGTATCATACAACTTCCACTTTCAGACGGATCTTTCCTAGACGTTAATGTAGCGTATGGAACGGTCGTGCGCTCAACTACTTCCAGGGTTGGAGCTCCGCGTGTTATTACTCAAACCGTCCCTCAGTTGCAATCCCTGCCAAACGCAGCGTCAATCAACTTAACTTTAGATGCAGACTCTGATAATTTGCAGGCGAATACGATTGAATGCGAAGGGCCTTGCTTGGCTCAGACACTTGATCTTGAGATCGTCTTCCTGCCCGAAGGAAAAGATTTTAATGGCTCATCTCACGGATGGGTTGCTCTTGACAATTTAGCAGCTTTAGATGCACACGAATCAGACGTGGGAAATCCTCATGTAGTTACAGCAACGCAGGTAGGCCTCGGCAATGTCGACAATACCTCTGATGCTGATAAGCCGGTATCGACTGCTACCCAGACGGCTTTAGATGCCAAAGCTACTCAGGCAGCTTTAGGGAGTGCCGATT
>JAULBV010042225.1:0-31177 GCA_032358295.1 Pterothamnion heteromorphum | reverse complement strand
GTGTCGGGACGGGTCGTGAAGACGGTGATGTCATTACCTTCGACATCAAAGGTAACTTCGGCTCCTTCGGAGCGGCCGATCCAGTTGCGCTGGAGGGCTTTGATGGAGTCGGGCCAGTCGAGGGGTTCGAGTTCATCGATGAGGCGTTGAGCGTATTTGGTGATGCGGAGCATCCATTGGCGAAGGGGGCGGCGTTCGATGGTGTGGCCTTTGGCTTTCCATTCCTCGACTTCTTCGTTGGCGAGGACGGTGCCGAGGTCGGGGGACCAGTTGACAGGGGCTTCGTGGATGAAGGCGAGGCGTTCGTTGTCGATTTCTTCTTGGCTGAGGCCTTTGGCTTCGAGTTGGGAGATGGGTTGGGCTTTATTTGTTTCGGTGCAGAAGTAGGAGTTGTAGAGCTGGATGAAGATCCACTGGGTCCATTTGACGTAGCCGGGGTCGGTGGTGTTGATTTCGCGATCCCAGTCGTAAGCGAAACCGAGAGCTTGGAGCTGGCGGCGGAAGTTTTTGATGTTGGCCTCGGTGGTGATGCGAGGGTGCTGGCCAGTTTTGATGGCGTATTGCTCGGCGGGGAGTCCGAAGGCGTCCCAGCCCATCGGGTGAAGGACGTTGTGTCCGTTCATGCGTTTGTAGCGACCGATGATGTCGGTGGCGGTGTAGCCCTCGGGGTGCCCGACGTGAAGGCCAGCGCCGGAGGGGTAGGGAAACATGTCGAGAATGTAATATTTGGGCTTGGAAGCGTCAAAGTCTGAGTCGCCGGGGTTCGGGGTGCGATAGGTGTCGTTTTCGGCCCAGTGGTCTTGCCATTGTTTTTCAAATTGGTCGAAGGGGAAGGCTTTAGTAGTCTCGGACATGCTGGGGAGATAGGGAAAGAAGAGTTAAGAAGCAAGAATCAAGAGTTAAGAATGGATGGACGGGGTTTGTATTCTGAATACGAATGCAACAAATAGTTCGAATCTTTTTGAGATGAAGCTGATGAGTTTTGATGTGGGCCTTTATTTTAGCCGTGGATCTCACTAATCCTTTTTTGAGATTCACTACGGAATACGCGGAAGTTGTTTTGGCAGAGTGTTATTTTTTGAAAGGGTTTTCGTCTGCGATTTTGAAGGGGGTGGGAGGTAGCTTTCCTGACTTTTTGAAGGGATTGGCCGGTTGGGGCGGAGGCTGGACTTCAGGGAATGGGAGCATTTCGTGGCTGGCTTGCTGAGGGATGGGAGGAGCCATTTGGTGTAGTTGTGTTAGGTCTTGAGGAGTAATGTCCCAGTACCAGACGATGAAGGTGTTTTTGAGACCACTTCCTGATTGGGTGATGGAGATAAGTCGTTTGGGGCCGAGTCCGGTGGTGAAGGTTTCGATTTCCTGGAGGAGGGGGTCGAGGTTCGATTTGGTGGTGGAGAATTGGCGGTGCTTTGTTGTCATGTTCTCTTTATAGAAGAGATGAGGGGTGTTGGCTGTTATAAGGGGGCGGTATTTTTGGAATTGAGAGGCGTGGCGATGCCGACGAGGACGTCGGCATTCCCAGGGAAGGGAGGCTAGCGTTGGAGGAGGGGAGTGGTTTTTTGGCGAGGAGCGTTGGGGATGAGTTGGATTTGAATCGATTGGCCGTCGGGGTTGGGGCGGGCTAGGGCGGCGGGTGGTCCGGCGGAGGGGCCTCGGCTTGGGTAGTCAGCGTAGTTGAGGGCGAGGGGGTATTTTTTGCCGTTGACGATGGGTCTGCCCAGGGTGAGACGGAGTTTGGGAATGGGGCTGTTTAGGAGGTGGGAGGTTTGGTAGATTTCGACGAAGGAGGCAATTTTTGGGCTGAGCTGAGGGTTGGTTCCGGGGAAGGCGAGTTGACCGATGAGGGTGCCGTTGATACTGTAGGTGAACCAAGTGTGAGGCTGGCCGTTGAGGGTGGCACGGTGGGATTTTTTGAGGGTGCAATGGTGGGTGCCGGTGTTCCAGCGGTAGGGTCGGCGGACGGTGATGAAGTGGCCTTCGTAGCCGGCGGATTCGTAGAGGGCGTTACTGGGGCCTTGGGCGAGATTGAGGGGGAGGGTTGTTTTTCCCCAGCGGGAGAAGATGCCGCCGGGGCCGACGTTGATGCGACGTTGGTCAGTTTTTGAAGGCCAGCCGGTGGTGTTGGTGAGGAGCCCCGCGTAGAAGCGGGTGCCGTTGAGTCGGCCGTCGCCGAGGGGGGCGAGGTAGAGGTTCACTCCTTTGGGGATGGGAGTGTGGACGGTGATCGGAATGGTGAGGCTGTCGAGGGAGATGGGGGCTTGGTTGGGGGTGTTGAGAAACCACCAGATGTTAGTGAGGTGCCAGGGGTAGGCGGGTGCTTTGCTGGTGGGGTAGAAGGTGTTTTTGGGGAGGGCGGTAGATGGCGTCTGGTTAGGGGCTGGGCGTGGATTGGTAGTGCAGGCGGAAAGGAGGAGGGCGATGCTAAGTAGGGAAAGGCGTCTGTGGGAGGTGTTCATCTTGGGGCGATGATCTTGTTTTTCTGTTGGATATTCAAGGGGGAAGACCACGATTATTGTTGCGTGAGGTGAGTGGCTTCTAGATGGTAGTGCGATGAGTGAGTCACTACCGGTTTGGGGATGGGTTTCGGGTTGGGGGATTTCTACGGAGGTTTTTAAGGAGTGGGCGGGGAGTGTTTGGCCAGAGTATGAGCATATGGTGGTCGCTCCGTGCGAGGGTGCCGTAGAGGAATTACGAGAGATGAGGGGGGCGCGTTTGGATCGAGTTGGAGGCTATTCGTTGGGAGCCTTGTTGTTGTTGAGTGAGGGGGGTGATTTTCTTGGTAAGGGAAGTGTGTTGTTGGCACCGTTTTTTGGATTTTGTGCGGAGGATGAATTGGGGGGGCGGGTGGAGCGGAAGAGTTTGTTGCGGTTGCAGAAGCTCTTAAAGCGGAATGCGCGTTGGGGGTTGGTTTCGTTTTATGATTTTGCGGGTTTGGATTCCTCGGCGGATGAGGGGTTGCCTTATGCGGAGGAGGATTTGACATGGGGGTTGGAGGTTCTTTTGGAGCGGCGGGTGGATTTTACGAAGTTGCCAGATCTGAGTGAGGTGGTTTGTCGATACGGAGACCGTGATGCGCTGATCGAAGGTGGAATACTGGAGACGTCATGTGCAAAGGCTGGAGTGCGGACAGAAGTTGTTGTGGGTGCTGGGCATGATTATCGTGGACTCGTAAAAAGGGCGGAGGAAATTTAAATTTTATTCGTTTTGGATTTGTGAGTTGGGGAGTTTTACTCTTGGTTGTGAGGACTTGTGAGTTTTTCTAAAGCAGAGTTTGGTCGGCAGGCGGATGTTTATGAAAAACATGCGGCAGTGCAGGCTGATTTGGTGCAGTGGTTGATCAGCTTTGCGGGGGAAGATTTCTTTAGTGGCGAGGGCCGGTGTTTGGAATTTGGAGCGGGGACAGGTTTGTTGACGCGGGAGTTGGTTGGGAGAGTTGAGGAGGTGTTGGCGACGGATCTGTTGGAAGAAATGGTGGCGGTGGGTGCGATACGTGTGCCGAGCGCGAAGTGGGGTTTGGCTGATGCGTGGTCTTCTCAGCGAGTGGATGCGGTGGGAGAATTCGACGTGGTAGCTTCGGCTAGTTTATTGCAGTGGGCACCTGATCCCGTGGAGGTTATTAAAGGACAGGTTGAGAACTTGCGACCAGGAGGACGAATTTTAACGGGCTTTTATGTGAAACCGAGTTTGCCAGAATTGGGAGAGTGTTTGCCGGAGGTCGATGTGCTGAAATGGCGAGAAGCGGAGGAATGGCGTGGGGCTTTTGAGGAAGCTGGAGTGGTCATTGAGAGGCTGGAGTGTGTGGAGAGGGTCTATTTTTATCCAAGGGTTTTAGATTTTTTGCGTCAATTACATGGGGTAGGGTCGGTGATTGGGGGGAGCTTGAGCGTTGGTTCTATGCGGAAGGTAGTGCGTGCTTATGAGAAGAAGTTCGCAGAGGAGAGGGGGGTTCCTGCGCGCTGGACGTTCTGTGGAGTGGTGGGAAGTGTGCAGTCTTAGTTGACCTTTGGTTCAGTTAAGGCTAGATGTTACCGCGAACTTATTCTGAACAACAACGTAAGACTAATGAGCGAAGCAATTGCAATTATGACCTCGGGTGGAGATGCCGCCGGGATGAATCCAGCGGTGAAGTGTGTAGCTGATTATGCAGTTGCCAAGGGTCTGAAACCTTATTTGGTGTATCATGGTTTGAAGGGGTTACTGGAAGATCACATTGAAGAGGCGACGCGCGAGAAGTTGTCAGGTATTATGCACCGAGGAGGGACTGTTCTGGGCTCGTCTCGGTCGAAGCGATTTTTTGAGTATGAGAACCGAAAGATTGCGTTTGAGAATTTACAAAAACGAGGGATCAATAAGATGGTCGTGATTGGTGGTGATGGATCTTTTGCGGCGATGAATCAGTTCTATAATGATTTCAAGGTGCCCTTTGCAGGGATTCCGGCGACGATTGATAATGATATTCCTGGGACAGATTACTGTTTAGGAGTGGATACGGCTTTGAACGTCATTCGACAGAGTATTGATAGTATTCGTGATACGGCGTCTTCTTTTTCACGTGGTTTTGTGGTGGAGACAATGGGCCGTAATTGTGGTTATTTAGCAATGGTATCAGCTCTGGCAACGGGCGCGGAAGTTTGTTTGGTTCCAGAAAGAGAGTATGATCTAGATACACTAGGGGAGCGTTTACGCAAAGAGATTGAAGATGGCCGGAAGTATATGATTGCGATCGTTGCAGAGGGAACGGGAATGGGTGAGTATTTGACTCGTTGGATTCGTGATTCGATGAAAATGGATGCGCGCTTGACGGTTCTTGGTCATGTTCAACGTGGCGGTTCTCCGACAGTGCATGACAGAATTATGGCTCATAAGTTTTCAGTGGCAGCGGTTGATTCATTGCTGGCAGGAGGGACTAACCAGATTATGGTTTATAAGGACGGGACTTATGGCAATGTGCCGATCCATGAGGTTTCGGATACGAAACATGTCGTGGATCAGGATTTGGTGCAGCTTTGTGAAAAGTTGATGCGCTAGTATTCTGAAGCGCGACGCCTCAGCACTTTAGGTGATGAGCATGCAGTCTCCGTAGGAGAAGAAGCGGTATTTTTCTTTGATCGCTTCGTGGTAGGCTTCGAGGATAAGTTCGCGGCCGGCGAGGGCTGAGACGAGCATGAGGAGGGTGCTTTTTGGAAGGTGAAAGTTAGTGAGAAGGGCTCCGACTTTTTGGAATTCGTAGGGAGGGCGGATGAAGATGTCGGTGGCTCCTGAGCACAGGGTGAGGTCTTTGTTTTCCAGTGAGAGGTGTTCGAGGACGCGGGTGACGGTGGTTCCTACGGAAATGACTCGGGCAGCGTTGTTGATTTTATCGGCAGACTCTTGAGTGAGATGGTAGTTCTCAGAGTGCATGTGGTGCTCATCGAGGTTTTCGACTTTGACGGGGCGGAAGGTGCCAATGCCAACGTGTAGGGTGAGAAAGGTGTGGTTGATTTTGGAAAGGATCTCGGGAGTGAAGTGGAGACCGGCGGTGGGGGCGGCGATGGCTCCTTCTTCCTCGGCGAACACGGTTTGGTAGCGGTCGCGGTCGGAGGGTTGGTCGTCGCGGTTCATGTAGTGAGGAAGGGCGAGGTGGCCATGAGCGTCTTCATCAACGGGTTGAGACCATTCGATGAAGCGGTTCCCTTCGTCGTCGATTTTAGTGACGGTGCCGATGGCGTCGCCGATCTCGACCGTTTTCCCGACTTTCATTTTTTTACCCGGACGCACCATGGATCGCCAGAGGGTGGGGGAGAGTTTGTCGAGGCGGACGAGTTCGATTTTTTGGCAGTTGGAGAAGTAGCGAGCGGGGACAACTTTGGTGTTGTTGAGCACAAGGAGGTCGTCGGGTTGGATGAAACTTGGGAAGTCTTGGAAGGAATGGTGAGTGATGGAGCCGCTGGCGCGGTCGATGTGGAGGAGGCGGGACTGGTCGCGTTTTTCGAGGGGGTCTGAGGCGATGAGTTCTTCGGGGAGGTGGTAGTCGAAGTCGGAAGTGGTGAGAGACATGAGGTTTACGGTGGTTTGGGCGGGTGAGATGAATCTTTTTTTACATCGATGGACAGGATTAACAGGATTTTTTATTTTTTATTGAGTAGTTCTCTGATGCTGTTCCACGTAGCTTGGGTGGGATTTTTGATTTTTATTAGGAGGTGGTTGGTGGTGTTGTGGAATTGGTTGGCGGTTAGGATTTTTTGAGTTCCTTTTTGAATGTCCCAGTCTTCGTCTTTGGCGGTGGTCCAGCCTTGTTGTTGGAGTTGCTCTAGGAAGTCGTGGCGGGTGAGGTTTGTCCAGTGGGCTTGCGTTTCTTCTGTTGAGCTTGTTTTGTTGAAGCTTATTTTGGGGAGAATTAGCTGAGGAGGAGGGCCGCCGTGACGCCAGCGGGTGAGGGAGCGGAGGAGGGGTTGGAGGGCTTTGCAGAGAGAGAGTTGAGCTTGATTGAAGAGGGTGTTTTTTTTGTCTGGAATCGGGCGAGTTGGGAGATGGTGGGTGGCGAGTTGTTGGAAGGGAGCGTTGCCTTGAGGGCCGTGGTAGATGGTGAAGCCGGGTTCGATTCGGAGGGGGGCGCCGGTGTAAACGCAACCGTGCCAATCGATGCCGTGACTGCCGAAGCGTTCGGGGTGGACGCGGTGGAGGAGGGCTTCGGCTTTGCCGTAGCCGATTTGTTGTTTGAGGTAGCGGCGGATTGTGGTGCGGCGGTGATGCCAGACAAAGGCGGGGGGGCAGAAGGCGATCGTGTAGCCGGCGTCGCGGAGTCGCCAACCGAAATCGACGTCGTCTCCGGCGATGCGAAAGAGGGGGTTGAAGCCTCCTATTTCTTGAAGGGCGGATTTGCGGATGACGAGGTTGCAGCCGGGCACGTGCTCGGCGGTGGTGTCGTTGAGGAGAATGTGTGTGGGTGCACCGGGGGCGGCGGAGGTGATGATTTGGGATGTGTTCGTGGGTGGTGGGGGGAGGTTGGGGCCACCAACGATGCCTACGGTTGGGTCTTGGAAGAGGGGGGCGAGCCAGGTGAGCCAATGAGGGTCGGGGTCGCAGTCGTCGTCGGTGTAGGCAAGGATGGTTCCGGTGGCTAATTTGGCGCCGGTGTTGCGGGCGTGGGAGAGCCCTTGGTTAGGCTGGTAGTGGTAGCGGGCGCCGGGGAATTTATTTACTATTTCTCTAGTATGATCGGTAGAGCCGTCGTCGATGAGGAGGACTTCGTAGTTGGGGTAGTCAATTTGGGTGGCGTAAGTGAGGGTGGAGGTGAGGCGGGTGGCTCCGTTGTAGGCGCAGATGATGACGCTGATTTTTGGTGGATCAGTTAGTGGTGGAGGGAGGTGGTGGTTGGTGGTTTGGAATGAGGTAGCGATGGCGTTGAGGACTGGTTTGGCAGTGCCGTCGCGGCGGGTAAGGCCGAAGGACCAGTCGGTGATTTCGCGTTGGTTATTCCACCAGAGGTCTGACCACGCGTAGAGGGTGATGCCGGCACAGCCGAGCTGGTGGGCATCGGCGATGAAGTCGGTGAGGAGTTGAGTTTGTTGTTCCTCGGAGTGGCGTTGGGTGTCGAGTCCGCACTCGGTGAGAAGGAGGGGGCGGTCTCCGGCGATATTGTGGAGGCGGCGGAGATAGTCCTGAAAGGCTTGGCGGTCTTCGAGGTAGACGTTGAAGGCGGTGAAGTCGGCGTTGGAAGGTTCGAGGTATTCGGTGGTGGGGAAGTTGGCGTAACCGAAGAGGAGGTGGGGGGCGATTTCTTTACCGAGGTCGATGAGATGTTCGAGAGCTTGGCGGACTTCGTCGGGGCCGAGGAATCGGACGAGGTCGGGGGGGATTTCGTTGGCGATGAGGATGGCTGCAACAGCGGGGTGGGCGGCTTTCTTTTTGAGTGACTGAACGAGGGTAACTTCGGCCTGATGAAGGTTTTTACGGTTGTTGAGAAAGTCGTGGTGGTAGTTCCAAGCGGCAGTGTAGATGACTTGGAGCTGGTTCTGGTGGGCCAGGTCGAGAAGGTGGGTGCTGGGTTCCTCGTAGAGGCGCAGGGTATTGAATCCGGCTTGGGCAATGCGGGGGAACTCGACGGCGGGGTCGGGGGTTTTATCGACGGGAAAGGGTCCGTAGGTGACTACTTTTAGGAAGTGGTTTTTGCCATTACGGTGAAAGAAGCGACCGTTGGTAGTAAGGGTCGCTTGTTTTTTTTTATCCGCAGATTTCACAGATTTATGTTTTGACTCAGTGGGGTGTTACTGAGCGGGGCCGAGGTAGAGGATTTTTGATTTGGAGTCGAGGAGGGCGTGGGATTTCTCGAGGAAATCCATACCGATGATTCCGTCGATGGGGCGTCCGCGTTGGTCTTTGAAGTTTTCGCGGACGATTTGGAGAGGGGTAACGGCGACTTCGAATTGGCTGACGTTGATGGCACCGAAGCGGATGTTGCGGAGGGTTCCAATTTTGACGGGAGCGTGGTCGCCCGAGGCGTCGATGATGCGGGCGGCAGAGTCTTTAGTGGAGATGTTGAGGCGTCGGGCGGCGTTGGCGGAGAGAACGGTGACTTCGGCTCCGGTGTCGATGATCCAGCTGAGGCGTTGGTTTTGGTAGGTGCCTTGGTGAATGAGGTGGGGGATGCCTCGGGCACTTTCAAGAGGGAGAGCGTCGATGGCGATGTTGTTGATGAGACCGAGGGGGAGGAGGGTGTTGTTTTTTTTGTTGCGGGCAAATTTGCTGGGGATCCACATGGTTCCGCTATTGAGATCGAGGAGGGCGCTCATGCGGTTGAGGGCGTCGAGTCCCATTTGGCCGTGGTAGCGGGAAGTGGCGGTGTTGTTTTTGTTGGGTGGAGCTAGGCTGAATGCGAAAGGGGAGACGGTGAGGTCGCCGGCGCTGAGGGAGCCGAGGCCGAGGTAGGAGGTGACTGGACGTCCCAGGGCTCCTTTACTAATAACTTTGGTGCGGGGGTCAACTTTGACTCCGGCGCTTTTGCCGAGGGCGGAGTCGATGTCGGTGCTGTTGGCTCCGGAGTCAAGGAGGAGGTGGATGGGGGCTTTATTGACGCGAAAATTACCAGAGTAGCGGGCGTCTCCACTGACTTTGTGGAGGGGGTGGGCGGTGTAGCCGAGGGAGGTGAGTTTGCCCTGTCGTCCGCTCTGGGAGCCTGGGTTTAGTGAGCCACAGCTTGTGAGGGCTAGGACGAGAACAAGGGTGAGGAGTTGGGGGAGAGGGCGTTTCACGATGGGAGTTTGTAGCGTTTCTTTGACGTTTGGGCAAGTCGTGTCATTCAGAGTTTTTAGGGTTCTTCTGGAGGAGTGCTTGATTCTAGCTTAGCGAGTTCTTTCTTTTTTTGACGGGCGGTTCGGAAGAAGGTTTGGAGGAGGGAGAGCGATTCGTCGGCGAGGATGTTGGGGGTGATCTCACAGTGGTGATTGAGGGGGGGGGATGATTGGAGGAGATTGATCCAACCTCCGGCGGCTCCGGCTTTGGCGTCTGGGCAACCGAAGATGACGCGGTCTGGGCGGCAGTGAACGATGGCTCCAGCGCACATAGGGCAGGGTTCTTTCGTGACGTAGAGAGAGCAGCCTTCAAGTCGCCAGTCGCCTAGCTTGGCTTGGGCAGAGGTGAGGGCGAGGATTTCGGCGTGCGCGGTGGCGTCCTTGAGGGTTTCGACTTGGTTGGAGGCTCGTGCGATAATTTGGCCGTCTTTGACGACGATAGCGCCAACGGGGACTTCGTGGGCGTCGAAGGCTCTTTGGGCTTCGCGGAGGGCGAGCTGCATGTAGTGGTCGTCTGTGGGAGGTTCTAGGAGCATTTGATTAAGAGTTCTTGGTGAGGTTTTTGAGTTGGTCTGGAAGGGGGCAGTTTTGGCAGGCGCTGTGATCTTTGAGACAGAAGTCTTGGTAAAGCTGTTGAAGGGCTTGTTGCTGCCAGTGGAATTTGATGAGGTCGTCTTTTTCGGGGTGGTCGTGAAGGAGTCGGGTTTGCGCGATTTTGACGGTGATGGAGGGGTTTGAGTTTCTAACTTTGGCGTAGAGGGGCCACGTTGTTTCGGGGCTTTGTTCGAGGTGGAGCGGGTAGAGGTGATTGATGAGGAGGTCGTTGATGCGGGGGAGACCCCAGAGGGCTATTGAGGTTTCGCTGCGTTTCGAGGTGAGGGTGTAGTGGTGATTCCAGAAGGGGTTTGTTAGGTCGAGGAGGGTTGCTTGAAGGTCTTTAGAATTAGAGTGGACGATTGTTTGGAGGGCTTTCTTGAGTTGACGGTGAATTTTTTTCCAATGGATGGCGGTTTGGACAAGGGCGGCAAGTCTGCGGTGGGGGTGGTTTTGTGGGCGGATTCCAGAGGCAGTGAAGGTGATTTGGCGAGCGGGGTCGAGTTGGAAGTCGGGGCGATGTTTCCACCATGTTTTCCAGAGGGTTTCAAGATAGAGTTGTGATTCGGGTGGCGATTTTTTGTGCTGGTCTGGGTGGAGGAGGTTGGCGGTGCCGAAGATGATGGCCTCTAGATTTTCGACGGGTTGTTGGAGGAGGGTTTTTATGGGGAGTCGCTGGGAGAGGAGGAGGAAGGCGTTTTTGTTGGGGCCGTATCCGAGGGTGGTGGCGAGGGCCTGCCAGAGAGCTTGTTCTGAGCCGTGAGTTTGGGCGGTGCGTTGGTGGCGGTGAGCTTTGTTCCGAGCGCGATGGAGGGCGGCTTCTTTGAGGAGGGTTAGGAGCTGGGCTGTGGGGAGTTGGGATATTTTTTCTGCGCAGTGACCTGGGTGAGCGAGGGCGTGTGAAGCCGGGCTGAGTTGGAGGGTTTTAGTGAGGAGGTTTTCGGGGATGAGGGCGCGGGGAATATGGCGGTGGTTGCTGTCGCGGCAGTGTGATTCTTGGTCGCTTTCCTGAAAGACGAGGTGGAGGATAACTTGGTTGAAGTTGGGGTTGGTGGAGTGCCCGTGTTGCTCCCAGTGAATAGGGTGGTGGTCTAGTTCGATGTCGCCGTGGTGGAGGGTGCCGTTAATTTTGGCGGTGCAGTTGTTGAAGTCCGGTCCAGGGCCTCGGTTCCATTCACCGAGATCAATGATTTCGACAGCTTGTCCGGCGGTGGTGGTGAATACTTTTCCGAAGGATCCGGCGAACCACGCGGACTGGAGTTCAAGCTCTGGGGGGAGGGTTAGGAGAGCGGGCTCTTCGCGGAGAAGAGGCGGGGAACAAAATTGCAGGAGTTGTTCGTAGGTGGTCACGATGTTCCCTGTAAGCTAGGGAAATATTAATGTGACGGGAAGAAAAATGAGAAATACCAGCGGCGGGAATCGAACCCGCACTTCCGAGGAAACACGATTTTGAATCGCGCGCGTCTACCAATTCCGCCACGCTGGCATTTTTTCTTTCCTATATCTTGCGATACCCTTTGGTAGAAGGTGGAGATGGTTTGCCTTAGTGAGCTGAGCTTGTCAAGGGCTTGAGTTTGTGGCGGTGAAGTTTTTATTCGTTGATGAGTGCTTCGCAGGCTTTGATGTCGAGTTTTCCGCTGGCGAGGACGGGGATTTCTACGACGGGCTTGATGACTTTCGGACACCAAAGGGAGGGGAGGCCAGCGTCTAGGAGTTTGTAGCGTAGTTCGACGGTTTGTTGTTCGAGCGAGAGGTCTGGGGTTTGTGGGAGGGCACTGAGGAGGAGGATGGCTTCACCTTTTTTGTCATCGGGGATGCCGACGATGGTGATTTTGCGTTCGGTTTCGTTATCGAGACCGAGAGCGGTGTTAACGGCGGCTTCGACGACTTCGTGGGGGACCATTTCACCGGCGATTTTGGAGAAGCGGGAGATTCGGCCTTCGATGCTTAGGAAGCCGTCTTGGTCAACGCTTCCGACGTCTCCGGTGACGAACCAACCATCTTTGGTGAGGATTTCTTTGTTGAGGTCGGGTTTGTCGAGGTAGCCGTTGAAAACGTTGGGGCCTTTGAGGTGGATGATGCCTGATTTCCCGAGTTCGACTGGTCGGTCGGTGGTGGGGTCGGTGAGGCGGATCGCGATGCCGGGGAGAAGTTGGCCGACGGTGCCGGGTCTTGAAGTAGGGATGAGTGGGGAGGCTTCGGGGTTGTCGGAGGTGAGGTTTGGGATGTTGACGTTGGTGGCGGGGGAGGTTTCGGTGAGTCCGTAGCCTTCCATGGGGAGGAGTCCGAATTTTTTCTCGAAAGCTTGGGCGAGGCTGTCTGGGAGTTTTTCGGCCCCTGTTATGACGTATTTCAAGGAGGCTAGCTGTGCGGGGTCGATGCGACGCATGTAGCCACGGAGGAAGGTGGGGGTGTTGAGAAGGAGGTCAACTTTTTCCTGTTCGATGAGTTCGGCGAGCCGTTTTGTTTCGAGGGGGCTGGGGTAGGTGACAAGGGAAACGCCTTCAATGATGGGGTATAAGAGGGTGGCGGTGCAACCGAAGGAGTGGAAGAGAGGGAGGCAACCGAGGACTTTTGAGCCGGAAGGGAAGGAGAGGCGAGTGCCGAATTGGCAGACGTTGGCGAGGAGATTACGGTGGCTGAGGGGGACACCTTTGGGGGCGCCAGAGGAGCCGGAGGTGAAGAGGAGCACGGCTTCATCGTCGCCTTTACTTTCGTTTAATTTGAGGAGTTTGCTGAGGGTTGTAGTGGGGAGAATTTTAGAGAAGATGACCCATTTGATGATTTTCTTTTTGATTTGAGGGAGGAGACGCTCGATGTGGATGAGGTCTCGCGTGGGTGGCCAAGGGAAGGAGGGGAATTTGCGGACGAAGGGGTCGGCAGTGATGAAGCGGTCGATGTCTGCCTGCTTGATAGAGGATTTAATGGCTTCCTCTGGAGCTGTGAAGTTGAGGTTGACGGGGATTTTTCCAGCGAAGAGGACGGCGAGGTTGGCGACGAGTCCGCCTTTGCCTGGGGGGAGGATGATGCCGACGCGCTTTTTGGTGGTAAGCTTTTTGAGCTCTTTGGAGAGGGCGATGGAGGCTCCGAGGATTTTACTGTAGGGGACAATGTCGTCGGAGGTACCGTCGTAGATGGTGTTTTGGCCGTGCTTTTTGAGTCCGGCGAGAAGGGCTTCAGCGAGGGAGCCGTTGAGGAAATCACGTGAGGAGAAGGCTTTTTCTCCGGCGGTGTGGAGGTTCTGGAGGTAGCGACCGACGGAGGAGTTGGAGGGCTCGATGATGTCGCCGAAGCAGATGATGGAGTCGGGGAGGGTGGCGGGGTTTTCGATGGAAAGGCAGGCGTCTTTGGGACAGTGAATGGCTACAGGGAGGATAGGGATGCTGAAGCCGGTGAGGGTTTTTAGGATGGGGGAGGGGATGAGGCAGGTGGTGCCGGCGTGAGTGGTTGTTTTTCCAGGTAGGTAGATGAGGATTCCGCTGGGGCCGATTTGGCGTTTGAGTTCATTACCGAGGGCGGAGATGTCGTCGCTAAGGGCGAAGGAGGCTCCTTTGTGATCGGTGAGTTCGAGGTGAGATTGGATGGCTTTGGAAAAGGTGGCGTTCTCCTCGATGAGGTAGGTGATGTCTTTGTTTTCAAATTGCTTTTCGAGCGCAAGGAGCTGGCTGTGTTCAAGGCTACCGGGGATGACGAGGCAGGGGCTTTGAGGGATGCGATCGAGGTTGATGAATTTGTTGCTCATGGTGTTGTGGAGTTAGTTATTAAGGATTTTAGATGGGAAAAGACAGATTATTTTTATTTTAAGGTATCGCTCTAGACTGGGCAGGGGGTTTGTTAGGCTTGTATTAAGGACGCTAGCATAGGGTGTTGGATTGCGGTAATCGTTTTTCCATTGAAGTGTATTGTTTTTATCGATATTCAGTGAGTTTGTTTTGGTTTAACTGCTTTGTTTTTAGAATAAAAGATTATTTTTGTGAACAATTAAGGGGAATGAAGGTCTATTGCTTTGAGAGTATACACAGGCTTCGCTTAAAGATTAAGCTTGTGTAAACAATCAACCAAGTTAAATTACAGTGACTTAGGCCGATGTATCCTAAGTTCCTCTCAACAACCAACCCCACAAGATTATGAGCCAAGACAGTATTTTCAATGTTCAACCTGGAGGAGAGACTCCTGAGCAACCTAATCCATTTCAGCCTATTGCAGACGCGGAAGCTAACGGCTCGCCTTTTGCTTCAGTGCAGGCCAATGAGACCCCTTTTGGAGCGGTTTCGGAGGAGACAAGTTTACCCGAGCCACGTGCAGCGGCTCCTGCTGCTCCAGCACAAGATAATCCTTTCCAATTAGTTGACCAGGCGGAGCCAGTCGCTAATCAAGGCTCGCCATTCGAAGCGATGGATCGCGGAAATGCGGGATCTCCTTTTGAGATGACGGGTCTAGGGGTGGCTGATGGAAATGGGGCTTCTACACATCCTAACGGAGCTCAGGTCAACGGAGTAAGACCTAATGGTTTTGCCTCTGATCAGAATGCGAGTACTCCGTTTGCGGCAGTTGAAGCTCCTGTGCAAGAAGCTCAGCATCATGCGGCTCTTGAGCCTGTGCAGGATTTTGCGGTAGCAGCTCCCGAGGAAGCTACTTTAAATCCAGTTGTGCCACAGGTTGATGAGGTGGGCGGCTTTCAGATTCCGCGTGAGGAAGTTCAAGTTCAGCAGCAAGTCCAGCAACCTTATGGTGGGCAAATGAGGCCTACTACAGCGAGAGCAAGTGGGGCGACTCGTCAGCTAGAATTACGCGCGATCTTTGGAGTGAATCATGAATTGACTCGCGATGAGATTTTACAGCGTGCACGTAGTCTTCCAGGCGTAAGAAATATTTCGGTCGTTGAGCCGGCAGGTGCGCAGGCTTTGAGTGTGCTGCAGAATTCGATTAACCAAATTGGCTTTGCGGATGGTGAAAGCGTTGGTTTGCATTGCCCAGGTGGAATGATTGATTTCATCACTGAGGGTGGCGCGACTGTTGCAGTTCTTCACGAAGGAGAATATGCGGCTGGAGTGTGTGAAACGCTCATTATTGCTTGCCGTGAAATTTCAAAGTTAGGATAAAGACTTTCGTTTCAGAAATAATCCATGAGCTGAGATTTGTTAGCTCGTGGGTTTCTGTTTTTAAATCCACTTATATTTATGTCGCGTTTAGATTCTAGGTCTCGCGAAGTCTGGACGAAGGTGGTTCTTTTTGGTGCTCCCGGCACTGGCATTAAGGAGGTGTTGGGTGGGGTTTCAGATCATTATGCGCATACCAAGGTGCATTATGAGGAGGTGGGTGAGGCCGGGGCGATGCGAACGGAAATGATCTGGCCAAATCCCTTGCCGAATGACTGGCATTTGCGAGTGCGTCTTTTTGGGATTTCGGGGAAACCTGATTTTAATGCTCTTAATGAGCTGTTGCTGAATGATGTTGATGGAGTTGTTTTTGTGGCGGATGTGTCTAATGAGGAGACTTTGAAAGGGGCGGTGGAGGCTTTGAAGTTGATGGTTTTTAACTTGCAGCGTTTAAAGTATGATTTGCAAAAGCTGCCAATTGCGCTGCATTATCATCGTGCGGAGGCTCATCAGATGTTTCGCCCTGAGCTGATGGATCAATTTTTGGGGATTCCAGTGGGATCGGTGCCTCGGTTCGTAACAAATTCTGGTGATGGCGCGTTACCCATGAGTGCGGCGGTGGATCATTTGACGACGGTAATTCATGCTAGGGTGGTGAATGAATTGGAGGCGGATGAGCAGGTAGACTAGGTTATTTTTATTTTTTGAGCTTAATGAGTTAATTTTGTCTTGATTTGGGGTGTGTTTGAGATAGCTTTTGCACTCGCTGGATTAACAGCCCTATAGTGTAATCGGTAACACACCAGATTTTGATTCTGTATTTCTAGGTTCGAGTCCTAGTAGGGCTACCAGCTTTTTTTATGCCTCTATTTCTGAGGCGAATGAAGCTTTTAATGGAGGGGCGTTTGTGGGAGGTTTTGTTTGATGTCTAATGACCCTATCGTGAATGTGCATGCTAAGTTGCCAGTGATCCCGCCTGCGTTCCCGCAATGGTATGATGAGGACCTTAAGAGGCCGTGGGGTTTTTGGATGAGTCTTTTGTGGGGGTTTGTGGCTCTGTTTGCGGGTCAAATGTTAGCAGGGGTTATTATGATGGGGATGTATGTGTCTGCTCATTGGGGAAAGAATATGGAGAATTTTCAGAAGCCTGGCCTTGAGGAGGAGTTGATGGGATTTATGATGGGGGGTGAGGTGTTGTTTTCGGCGTTGGTTCCGGGGACGATTGTGGGGTGTTTCTTATGTTGGATTTTTGGCAGAATGAAGAAGGGGTTTTCAGGGGGGGAGTATTTGGGCTTGGTAAAGTTCTCAATTTGGAGGGCGCTTGTCTGGCTTGTTGCATTTCTGGGTTTGATTTTTGGAGTGGAGTTACTGCCACAGTTTCAGGATATGGAGCAGGTTCATGAATCAGCAAAGTTGATGGTGGAAAATACACGCAACCCGTGGTTTTTGTTTTTGGCGGTGACCTTCTGTGCAGCCTTTGGGGAGGAGTATATCTTTCGGGGATTGTTGCATACTGGGTGGAGAGAGACGCATTTAGGGGTTCTGGGTTCGGCGGTTTTAACTTCGTTTCTTTGGACAATCATTCATGTGCAGTATTTCTCGCAGCCTCAGTTGTTGGGTTATTTATTTTTGATGGGGCTTGTGCTGACTTATGCACGAGAGAAGACGGGAAGTTTATGGGTGCCTATCGGTCTACATTTTCTGAATAATCTGGTATCGGTGATGATGGCCTATCACTATGCGGCACAGTAATTTTTAAGTGATGAAGACGAGACGTGATAAGGAGGTGAATGAGTGGGTGCCGGTGGATTATTTTCGGGAAGCGAAGCTGGCGGAGGTTTTCGAGAGGGAGGCTCCCCTTGAAGTTGATCTAGGCTGTGGGGATGGGACTTTTGTGCTCGATTTGGCAGAGAAGTTTCCGGATCGAAATTTTTTGGCAGTGGAGCGGCTTTTAGGTCGGGTTAGAAAGGTTTCGCGCCGTGCGGAGAAGCGCGGGCTTTCTAATGTGAAGGTGCTCAGGCTTGAGAGCCAGTATGTAGTGGAGTGGTTGTTGCCGAAGTTGGCGGTGTCACGGATTCATTTACTTTGTCCTGATCCTTGGCCTAAGGCGAAGCATCATAAGCGGCGGTTATTTCAAGAGGGCTTTCTCCGTGCCTTACATTCTCTGTTGTTGGCAGATGGGGAGTTCCTCTTTAAGACTGATCATGATGAGTATTTTGAGTGGTCGGAAGAAGTGATGGAGGAGATTGACTTCTTTGAGCGTGTTCCTTGGCTGGAGGAGGATTTCTTTTATCCTAAGACTGATTTTCAAAGGTTATGGGAGTCCCAAGGGAAGAGGCTACAGGCGATGAGGCTCTTGAAGAGGTAGGGTGGGAAAGGTCTTTTTTGAAACGGAAAAGATCGGCAGGTTCCCACCTGCCGATCTTACACCTACGATCCCAATCGCGAATGAACGCGATTGTTCTTTATGTGTCTGGAGTCAGTTCGCGAGAAGCGAAGTTAACTCTGGACGATCTTTTTTAGACAATGTTTTGCGCATCTTATCAAGCGCAACATTTTGCAACTGCCGAATTCTTTCTCGGGTAACGCCGAATTCGAGTCCTACTTCTTCGAGCGTTTTGGGTGGATTACCTGACAAACCGAATCGCGCATCAATAATGCCAATTTGGCGTTCGTCAAGAGAGTTCAGGAGGTCGCCGAGTTGGTCATGGAGGTTTTTAGATTCAAGGGTTTCTGAGGGATCAATTGCTTTTTGGTCGCCAATGATTTCAGAATAACCAGTGGCTTCTCCTTCGTTTATAGGAGCGTCCAACGAGGTTGGGCGTTTGGCCGATCTTTTGATGAGGGCTAGCTTTTTTGTAGTGATTCCTAGCTCCTCGGCGAGTTCCTCATTTGAGGGTTCATGGCCGAGAGATTCTTTTAAGATATCTGAAGCTTTACGCATCTTTGTTATCTTTTCAATCATATGGATGGGGAGGCGAATCGTTTTAGATTGATTGGCAAGGGCCCGTTTGATGGATTGCTTAATCCACCAGGCGGCGTAGGTGCTGAGTTTCGCGCCGAAACTTGGGTCGAAGCGTTCGACTGCTTTCATGAGGCCGATGTTCCCTTCTGAGATGAGGTCAACGAGTGGTAGCCCGTAGTTGGAGTAATCACGTGCAATTTTCACGACGAGCCTGAGATTGGCTTTGATCATTTGGGTACGGGCTTTTTCGTCACCGCCTTGGATACGGCTTGCGAGCTGGATTTCGTCTTCTTTAGTGAGAAGGGGGGTGTCTGAGATTTCGCGCATGTAAATGCGGAGGCTGCTATCTTCTGAGTAATTTGACATAAGATTTGGGGTTGGATGATTTGTTTGAGATACGTGGTGTAATGTGGGCATTGCTAATGCTGAGGGTAAGTGTCTTATTTGTGAGACTCATTAACAGAGCGAAGCATTCGAAGTTGTTTTTCTAAAAATCACATTCATTCGGGAAGTTCAGATGTTTCAGTAATTACTGAAACATCTAGGTGGGAGATGTGCAATAAAAATTTACGGAAATTTCTTTGGCTACATCGTGCAAGCTGTGATTAGATGATGATGTCGGTAGGTAAGACCGATTATTGTATCTAGAATTAGTATGGAACTTGATTTATTAAATTCGTCGGTTGATCTTCAACAGATTAAGCCGAGAGAGGTGGAAGAGGTCCTAGAGGATCCCTTTGCGCTGAGGTTTCTACCTGATTCTGAGAGGAAGGATGGAGAGTCGCGTTATTATGCTCTAGGTCGCTCCGTAGGGGGTGCTTATCTGTTTCTTTGTTTTACGACGGATGGTAAAAAGGCGCGTTTGATAGCGGTTCGCTTGATGAGTGAGGAAGAGCGTCGTTTTTATGAACGTCGTTATATTGAGTCAATTTAGTAGTATTTATAATAGAAATGAAAGTCATTGAGTCATGGGATGATGTCCCCGAGTTTAAATCTTTAGAAGAAGAGGCTGCTTATTGGTCTGAAGTGAGTATCGATGCACGTTTGATGCAGACTTCATTACATGAGCCTAGCACGAAGGAATCAACGACGATTACTCTTCGCTTTGACCCAAGGATGCTGGCACGAATCAAGCGGATTGCGCGGTCTCGATTTTTGAATTACCAATCAATGATGAAACAGTGGCTTTCGGAGCGTCTAGAAGACGAGGTTAAAAAGATCGATGATTGATCATTGTTTTTAAACTTGAGATAGAATGATTAGAGTGTCGGCTCTTCGATCAGCACCTTTCTGGCTTGCTTGCTATATGGTTTGGTGGGGTGTTTTGTGGTGGTTATCAAGTGGGCCGGTTGACGCTCCTGAGGTGAAGATCCCACACTTGGACAAGGTTGTGCATTGGGGTTATTTTTTTGGTGGATCAGGGTTGTTATCAGCGGGGTTGTATTTTTTTAAAAAAGGAAAAGTAACGTTTAGTTGGCTAACAATTGGACTTATGGTCATTGTCTGTATGACTTTGACGGGGGCGATTGATGAGTGGCATCAAACGTGGCATCCAGAGCGAATGGGGAATGATGCGGGCGATTTAACGGCTGATTTTCTGGGCGCAGTGTGTGGATTTCTTGTGTTTAAAAAATTACACCGAATTCTTTTATGAGTTGATGTGGCTGGAATAAAGGTGAATAAGGGGAGAGGACTAGTCGTCATAAAATTATCATGAAAGAGAAAATATTATCTAAATATACCTTCGCGATGGTGTGCCTATTAGGAGCATCATCCTGCACGCATTATCAAAGCCAGGGTGCCGTTGCAGGTGGAGTCATCGGAGCTGCTGCTGGGGCGATTGTGGGCGACGATAGCGGTGATGTATTACGCGGAGCTGCCATCGGCGCTGCTGGTGGAGCAGGAGTCGCGGCTCTTGAGGAAGAGAACAATCGTCGGATGGGAAATTATAACCGAGGTGGAGATTATTACCCCAGTATGAATCGGCCGACGCCTAGTTCTAGTCAGCCACAGTCAAATTCAGTGCCGCAGCCATCGCCGAGTAGTGAGGCTAGACAGTATCCTGTAGCTACTAAGACGGCTGACCCTAATGTGGTGTTAAGTCCCTTTGACCCGACTCGTGAGATAGGGGTTAAGAATTACAAGAGTGGTCAGCTGGCAAGAGATCCTAAAAATCAGAAGATTTTCCGCATCCCTTAAGCCGCAGGATTAATAGAACTTGCAGGAATCCGAATTGCTTATAAATTATCAATTGTATGAAAAAAATAACTTGTTTCTTAAGTGTTGTTGCCTGTGCGGCTGGTTTAGCTTTGACGTCTTGTGCGGCAAGCAAATCTTGTTGTGGAAAAGACGGCGCGTCTTGTAAGTCGAGCTGTGGTGCGAATTGTACTGCGGCATGCTGCAAAGCGAAAGCGGAGTAAGCTGACGGCATTATAACTTTTATCCAAAGCATCTTTCCGTAGGGAAGGGTGCTTTTTTTTGTTCGCGGTAAAATGCGAGCTTTGATCTTGAAGGTTGGCCGATCTTAACTAAAATACCGAGGTATGAAAAAAGTAACATGCTTCATGAGTGTTGTGGCCTGCGCGGCCGGTATGATTTTGAGTTCCTGCGGATCAACAGGATCTGGTAGTTCCGCACCTTCTTGCTGTGGTAAAGACGGTAAGTGCTGCAAGACTTCCTGTCCTGCAGGTTGTGCTTGCGCCAAGTGCCAGGCACATGTTCACGCTAAGTAATTAGCCGTTGGACTATTATATTTTCAAGCGGAGTGCTCGTTATCGAGTGCTCCGTTTTTTGTACCATTTTGTATGCAGAGAGAGCTTGATCGCTCCTTGCCAATGTGGGGTGGTCATAAGTTGAGGTGATTGGTGACTTGATTGAAAAACATTGCTTAACGAGGGGACTGCGAGTATGCCCGTCGTGAACTATATTTAGTCAAACGATTATGAGTGAAAGTGATTTTGGCCTGATTGGCCTTGCTGTGATGGGTCAAAACCTAGTTTTGAATGTTGAGAGCCGTGGATTTCAAGTGTCCGTTTACAACCGCACGACGGCAACGATGGAGGAGTTTATTGCTGAGAATCCTGACAAAAAACTCGTAGGTTGTGAGACCTTAGAGGGGTTTGTGCAGAGCTTAGCGAAGCCGCGCAAAATCCAAATCATGGTCAAAGCCGGTGGCCCTGTCGACGCTGTTATTGATTCTCTGATCCCGCTTCTTGATGAAGGTGACATTATCATTGATGGAGGTAATTCACTCTACACAGATACCGAACGCCGTGATAAATACTGTGCTGAAGCTGGAATGCGTTTCATTGGGGCTGGTGTTTCTGGCGGTGAAGAAGGCGCTCTCAAAGGTCCCTCTATTATGCCGGGTGGTCCAGTGAGTACTTGGGAAGTTATGAAGCCTATCTTCGAGAGCATCTCCGCTAAAGTGGACGGTGAACCTTGTGTGGTTCATATCGGAAAAGGTGGCGCAGGTCACTTTGTCAAGATGGTGCACAACGGCATCGAATACGGTGACATGCAGCTCATCTGTGAAGCTTATAATATTTTCAAAGCAGCGGGACTTAGCAATGCTGAGCAGGCTGAGATTTTTGCCGACTGGAATGCAGGAGACCTTGAATCGTTCCTCATCGAAATCACCGCAAATATTCTCAAGCAAAAAGATCCCGAAACAGGAACCGACATCGTCGACCTTATCGTTGATAAGGCAGGTCAAAAAGGCACAGGCCGTTGGACTGTCATGGGCTCAGTTGAGCAAGCGGTTCCTTTCTCAACGATCGCAGGATCAGTTGAAGCACGCATTCTTTCCTCCATGCGCGATCAGCGTAAGATTGCTTCAGGTATCCTTCAGGGGCCTAGCAACTGGGATTTTGACCTCACGATGCCTAAGGAAGAGCTTGTTGCTAAGGTGCGTAATGCGCTCTTCGCGTCTAAGATTGTTTCCTATGCTCAGGGGCTCGACCTCATTAGCAAGGTGGGCGAGGACAAAGGCTGGGATCTTAATCTCGGTGAGATTGCGAAGATCTGGCGTGGCGGTTGCATCATCCGTGCGAAATTCCTTAATCACATTACTGATGCGTATCAGGCTGCGACTCCTCCTACGAACTTGATGTTGGATCCATTCTTCACCGCTATCCTTAACAAAGGTCAGCAGGACTGGCGTGAAGTTGTGGCCTTAGCGGCGACAAACGGTATCCCCGTTCCGTCCTTTGGAGGTTCACTCAGTTACTATGATGCCTACCGTGCAGAACGCCTCCCGGCGAACCTTCTGCAGGCGCAGCGAGACTTCTTTGGAGCGCACACCTATGAGCGTATTGATAAGCCAGAGGGTGAATTTTTCCACACGGAAGATTGGCCTGAGTTGATGGGCTAAGATGCCAGTTGTTGGCCACTAATTTTCAATAAACAAAAGGAGCCTCGTGAGAGGCTCCTTTTTTTGTGGTCACAGGCGTTGACGAGCGACCTAGGTTTTAAGTCAGTGGATTACTGAGCCATTTTCCGGCCAAATCCACGGACAATCATGAGGATAAAGAAATACAGGCCAGTAAGTGCGAGACCTATGGCGAAGCCGTAAGACTTGAGGAAATAGGTATTGAACTGGCTTCGGGACTCCACTTCTTCGGCTTCGCCAATAACGGCGCGAGCTGCTTTCGTGATGTCTTCTTCAACATATTGGTTTGCGAGGACGATGAACCCCCAGAAGACAAATGCTCCCAGTAAAAGTCCGCCCCACCAAAGGCGGTCTGCACCGCTTTTGAAGTAGACGAGAAAGGCGACAAGGAGGGGGAAGACGAGAGCTGCAATCGTCATAGGTTGAGTGAATAAATCTGACATTTTGAGTGTTGTTGTGAGGTGGGAAAGTTAGCGGATATCCATGCCACTGCGAGGCCAAACCCAGCGAACAAGTTTTCCATTTTTGATGAGAGCCTTCGCTTTAAGGATTTCGGTGCCGAAAATGGTATTTGCTTCAAAAGCGGCGAGGCCGATCTGAAAGTTTTCGTTATTAATTATTTCATCAGCATTCTTCTGCCAGCCCTTGACCTGCTCGATTTTGAACTCCGATACCTGGCCTGCAATGAGACTCTGCTTCATTAGCTCAATGATTTTATCCTCGTTGAGAGGGATCGTATTGAGGTCAGTGCTCGCTTGTTTGGGAGTGGGAGGAGGCGATTGAGCTGGTTGAGAAGAGGGAGCTTGAGAGGAGGCTGGAGCAGCTGGCGTAGGCGTGGGTGGCACAGAAGGTGCGGGCTCAGATTTTGGAAGGGGGGCAGGGAGGGCTGCCGGAGCAACTGCTGCTACGGGAGTTTCCTTTGTGTCTTCCTGAGCATCGGGGGTAAATACTTTCAAGGCGAGCTTTGCTTCAAAGTCGGAAGCGCTGAAGTCAATGAGCCCACGAAGGGAGCTGTTCTTTTGTTGGATGACGAGTTTGCCATCTTGCACGTTACGAGGAATGACAACGGTGCCTGCGGTGAGCGTTTCGGAAAGTGCGCCATCCTTAGAGCTGACATCAGCGTCTGAATTTAGGATCACCGTTTCTGGATATTGAGTAGGGAGAATTCGGTTGAGATCGAGTTTTACTTTCTTCTCAGTCCCCTCGGCATCGTGGAAGGTCACCGCGCGGATTAAGGGGTCAGCTTCGGCTTCGTTAGAGGTCTTTAGGATTTGCGGGATGATCCCGTCATAAAGAAAGTATCCAGCCACACCCATTCCAAGGCAAATAACAATCAGTGAGAGGACTTTCATGGAAATAGATGACTATTAGGGAGGGCGTTGGTCAATCTTAAATTCGCCCTCCGTGTGCAGAGAGGGCGTTGAGATTTGATTGTAAATAAACTACGCGATTCTTTCGCCTACTTTACAAGTAGCGGGAGGAGGAGGTGTTGCCAGAGGAGAGAGGCGGTTCCTAGGAAGAGGAAAAGGCCTAGGCAGAGGCTGATGATGAACTTTTTGCGGAAGACGGTTTGGTAGAGGAAGATGAGCTTGAGGTCAACGAGGGGGCCGAAGGTGAGGAAGGCGAGTTTGGATGCGTAGCTGAAGGGGCGTAGGTTCGCAGCGATGAAGGCGTCTGAGGTGCTACAGAGACTGAGGAGGAAGGCGAGGACCATTGCGACGGCTGGGCCGACGATGGTTCCTTTGGCGAGGGTGTCGATCATGGCGGGCATGCCGCCGAGGTCCATTTGCGATTTGAAGAGGGAGGTGATGATGACTCCGATTGTGAAGTAGATGCCGACGTCGACGAAATCACGGAGGGCGGAGCGCATCGCTTGGACTAGGCGGTCGGGGCGCTGAAAGTGGCCTGAGCTTTCGCCGTTAGCTGTTAGCGATTGGCTGTTGGCTTTTTCTAGTGAAGAGGTAGAGTCTTCTTTAGGGATCGCTGATTTTTTGAGGATGCTGCCGAAGGGGAAGCGGAGGATGATAAAGCCGACGAGGACAGCGGCGAGGTAGCCAAGAAGGAGGCGGGAGCTGGTGAAGATTTCGGGTGCTTCGGCAAAGGCTTTGTAGGTGCTGATCGCGGTGATCGGGTTGACGATGGGGGCGGCGAGCATATAGGTGACGGCGCAGGAGAGCGGGAGGCCTTTGCCAATGAGGCGGCGGATGACGGGGACGACGGCGCATTCGCAGACGGGGAGGAGAAGTCCGAGGAGTCCGCTGACGATAATGGCGGGGATTTTCTTTTTGGGGAGAAAGCGTTCGATGGCTTGGCGGGGGAGATAGGCATCAATGAAGCCACTGAAGAGGGTGCCCAAGAAGATAAACGGCATCCCTTCAAGAAGGATGGCGAGGAAGTTTCGGGAGAATACGGTGAGGAGTTCAGAGGACACGGGTAAAGAGGGTGGTGAAGGCTGTAGTCTTTAAAAGCTAGAGATGTTCTTAGACAGAATTAACAGAATTTTTCAGAATTACTTTTTTGGAGGAAGGTCGGCTTGTGATGATGAAATCTGCTTTAGGAGTTAGAAGAGTTTGGTTGCTCTATCAGCAGATAACACAGATTTTAGCAGAATGTTTAATTTAGGCGGATGGCTTTGTCTAATAGATTAGAGCCCTCTAAAGACCTTATGTAAATTCTGAAAAATTCTGTAAATTCTGTCTGAAAAATAGAAATACGTTCGTTATTTTTTAATGAGCTCGGGTTGGCTTTCTAAGAGTTCGGTGATTTGGCGGAAGGCGGCTAGGGTCTCGCGGGAGAGGTGGTGTTCCATCCCTTCGACGTCGCGGTAGATGGTGTCTTCGTCGATGTTAAATAGAGTGAGGAGGCGGGTGAGGACTTCGTGGCGGTCAATGATCGCTTTGGCGATGTCTTGGCCGGTGGGGGTGAGGATGGTGCCTCGGTATTTTTCGTGATGGACGAGCTCTTCGGCGTGGAGCTTTTGGAGCATATTGGTGACGCTGGCTTGGGAGATGCCGAGGCGTTCGGAGATGTCTACAGGGCGGGCGTAGCCTTTTTCCTCAACGAGGTGGTGGATTTGCTCAAGGTAGTCGTCTTTGGCCACGGAGCCGCTGGTTCGTGGGGTGGACATGAGGCGGCGTGTAGGAGGCGGAAGCTAGATTTAGCAGGTGGAGGCGGTGCAGATTAGAAGGGCCTAAGCTTTCTGGCGCACGGAGAGGGTGACGACTCCGATGGATGAGATGAGGAGTATGACCCCGGCCATTTGGAGGGGGAAGTTGTAGCCTCGGTGAGGCTCGCCTGCCGCGCTTTTTCCGAAGAGGGTGTGGCCGATGAGGTGGACGTCAGGGAGGCGGCCTTTGGTTCCGCTAGAGAGTTGTTCGCTGATTTTGGTGGGGCGCGTTGTTTCTTTACCCTCGGCGTCTATGACGGCTACTTCGTAGTTGGGGGCGTTTTCTTTAAGCGCGAGCTCTGGGGCGGCGGTTTTAGGCTGGCTCATGATGACCGCGATGAGCTGAATGACGAAGAGAATGGGGATCAAGATGCCAGCGCAGATGGAAACGGGCTTGAGGGCACGTTTGGTTTCGGCCTTGATGTCTAAGAGCATAATGATGAAGAGAAAGAGCACCATGATTGCACCGGCGTAGACGAGGATCTGGATGATCCCAACGAAGTAGGCGTTGAGGGAGATAAAGAGCCCGGCCATACCGACGAAGGAGAGCACCATGCTGAGGGCGCTGGAGACGGGGTTGCGGAAGGCGACAAGGAGGACGGCACCGACGACGGCGAGGGTGGCAAAGAGGTAGAAGATAAGTGATTCCATGAGGATGGGCGGGGTTTTCTAGGTGCGGGGGGACGATAGGAGGGAGAGAGCTTTCTGGCAAGCTGGTATTTGGATTGTTGGGTGGAGGTTTTTATCCACTGTGCCAGAATACACAACTGTGCGGGAGCTTTTTTGTCTGTCTGGGAGGCGTCATATTGTTTCTAGAGACTGTTAGATTTGGCAAGTAATGTTTGACAGTTTGGAGTGTTTTGGGACTATGCGCGTGATGAAAAACAAAGCATATTTTTATTTAAGTTTTTTGGCGATGATGCCTGTCTCTGTTGCCTCAGCAGACCAAGTGGTTGTGATCGAAGAAGGACTCTCTGAAGCAGACGCTCAAAAGTGGCGTGCTGGACAAGCAAAGCGCGAAGAAAAGCGTATGCAGCAGGAGTTTAAGGAACAGCAAAGACTTCAAGCTGCAGAGGATAAGCGCCAAGCTGAGCAGGCAAGACTGCAAGCCAAGCAGGAACAACGCCAAGCTAAGGAACAGCAAAGACTTCAAGCTGCGGAAGATAAACGCCAAGCTAACCAAACAAGACAGCAGGCTAAGCAGGAAAGCCGTCAGAATGAGCGTATCCAGCAAGATTCAGGTAGTGATGCTATCCCGACGTTCAGTGCTAGTGCCGGAGTTGTTAATAGCGGAATCTTTGTGGATATGGGGGCTGGATTCTCCTCGGACATTTCAGAAGGCTACTATACCGGACGACTTGGGTATCGCTTTAGTAATAATATGTCAGTTTACGTTCAGTTCCTCAGTGGTGAGAATGAGGAAAAAGAACGTATCGATCAGGGAAGCTTTTTCTTCCCAGGTGACGCTTCGTTACCAGCAGGGGTTTACGATTTTACAGATGATGTGACGATTGAAGAGGCGATGTCGGCGACTTCATTAGGGCTGAGTTATGAAAAGAGGCTTACCCATAAGCTGTCTCTTGAAGTAGGCGGTAGCTTGGGAATTAGCTGGGTCGATCTGACCGCTGATCTTGAGACTGGTTTCTCGCAAGGAGGGGTCTTCTTAGGTAGTGTTGAGGAGGAGTTAGATAGCGCAGATGGGTCGTCTTTCTACGGAGATGTCTTTGTGCACTTGAATTATAACTTCACTGAAAACTTTTCAGTTCATACTGGCGTCCGATACCTTTATTTCGATGATATCGAGATTGACGATGACGGAGACAAATTTGACTATGAATTAGGCTCCTATGTGGGCTTTGATATCGGGATGAAGTACCAGTTCTAGAAAAGTCATTTAAGATTTTCAAAAGCCCTCGTCGATTTCATATTGATGAGGGCTTTTTATTTTAATCGGGTTAGGGCAGGGTGAGTTTATGGCGGCAGATTGGCAAGAACGTTTGAAGGGGGTTCCTCATGAGCCGGGGGTTTATATCCACCGAGATCGAGTGGGGTCGGTCATTTATGTGGGGAAGGCTAAGGATTTGCGGAAGCGGTTGTCGTATTATTTTAGTCCAGCGCAACGACGGCGGGCGGATCGAAAGACGGCGGCGTTGATGGATTCGATTGTCGATTTTGAAACCCATTCGGTGCGCAATGAACAGGAGGCACTTTTGCTGGAAGGGAAGCTCATTAAGCAGTATCGGCCACGCTATAATGTGAACTTTAAGGACGATAAGCGGTTTTTCTTAGTGCGGTATAAGTTGGAAGAGCCCTGGCCTAGTTTTGTCGCGGTGCGGGTGAAGAAGGAGGACGGGGCGAAGTATCTGGGGCCTTTTGCGCATGGGCCGGCATTGAAGGCGACAGTGGATTGGATTAATCGGGAGTTTGGGTTGAAGGCTTGTAAGCCGTTAGAGCCCGGTGAGACTGATTTTAAGCACTGCCATGCGAATCTGATTCGCAATTGCTCAGCGCCCTGTGTGGGGAAGATCGAGCGGGAAGAGTATGTAGAGCGATTCAAGGAGGCTCTAACTTTGCTGGAGGGGCGGGGAAAGCGGGAGCGTTTGGCTTCTTTAAAGGAGGAGATGGAGAGGGCGGCGGAGAAGTTGAATTTTGAGAAGGCGGGGAGACTGCGGGATATTATTGGGAATTTGACGATTACACTGACTCCGACGCGGCAGTTTTCGCGCGGGCGCGGGATACCAACGACGGTGCGCCCCGTGAAAGATCTAGCGGAGTTGGGGGAGATTTTGGGATTGGAAGCCCCGCCACGAGTGATGGAGTGTTTTGATATTTCGAATATTTCGGACACGCACATTGTGGCGTCGATGGTGCGGTTTAAGAACGGCTTGCCCGATAATCAGAATTACCGACGTTACCGGATTAAGACGGTGGCGGGGCAGGATGACTTTGCGAGCATGGCCGAAGTGGTGCGGCGGCGGTATGCGCGGATTCTCGATGAGAAGAAGTCGAATAAGGTGAACCATGTGCAGATCCCAGACTTGGTGATTGTCGATGGTGGTAAGGGGCAACTTGGAATGGCGTGGGCGGAGATGAAACGTTTGGGGTTAGAGGGGGTGCCGCTGATCGGTTTGGCGAAGCGAGAGGAGGAGATCTTCGTTGCGGGAGAGGCGGTGCCTATTGCGATTAGCCATGAGCGGGGAGCGTTGAAACTACTTCAGCGAATTCGCGATGAGGCGCACCGGACCGCGAATGGCTATAATGAACTCTTGATGCGACGGCGAATGAAGGAGAGTGCGCTGGATGATTGTCCGGGGATCTCGGTGAAGAAGAAGGAGGCGTTGCTGAAAGCGTTCGGTTCGGTACAGCGATTGAAGAAAGCTAGCGTGGCGGATATTTCTGAGTTGCCGGGGTTTTCGAAGATTACGGCGGAGCGGATCTTGGAGTGGTTGCTGTAAAGGATGTCAGTGATGAGAAAATTTGCGGGATCTTGGATGCGCTTGTCCTTGATCTTTTTTACGGATTCCGATTAGGTAGAGAAGTTATGTTTAAGCGATTAGCCAATTTGGTAAAAGGATTCTTCGGATTGTTCGTTGGAGGACTTGAGAAGCAGAACCCAGAAGCACTTCTGGAGGTGGAGAAGGAAAACCTGCGCAAGCAGATTTCAGAATTTAATAAAGGTCTCGCGTCCCATGCGGGGATTGTCGAACGACTCATTTCTCGCGTAAAGAAGCTGGATGCGGAAGAGGTAACTCTGCGCACCAAGGCGAAGGCGAACCTCAAAGCGGGGAACCGTAAGTTGGCGGGTGAATATGCGTTGAAGCTTAAGAAAGTTGAGGCCGAGCACGATGATATAAAAATCCAGTTCGAAGATGCCGATAAGCGTTATAAGGAACTCATGCGTGCGCGTGATGTGAGTGTGAAAACTGCTAAAGAAAAGATCGAAGAGATCCGCCAAGGAATCGATAGCATGAAGGTTGAGAAGGCAATGGCTGAACTTAATGAGATGGCAACAGGCATGGTGACTGAGATCGGTGGCTCTGGTGACACGTTGAACCGTTTGGAGGGTATCGTCGAAGAAGAGCGCACCAAGGCCGCAGGCCGTGCGCGCGTGGCTAAGGACAGCCTCGACCTTTCTGATATTGAAGCGGAGGCTTCCGAGCAGGAGGCACTCGCTGAGCTTGCTTTGGCCGAATTAGCCGCGGAGGAGGGCATGGAGCTAGGTGATGAAAGCCCAGCCGAAACAACGAGCTCACCTGCTCCTCAATCAGAAGATGAAACAACAGGAGGC
Source organism: Pterothamnion heteromorphum (assembly GCA_032358295.1). Taxonomy (NCBI): domain Eukaryota; phylum Rhodophyta; class Florideophyceae; order Ceramiales; family Ceramiaceae; genus Pterothamnion; species Pterothamnion heteromorphum. The sequence continues at coordinate 1,406 of JAULBV010042225.1, read as the reverse complement.
TCCATGGGGCCGGGTGTTTCTCAATAGCTCAGTAGACTAAATATTTTATCCACCGCGCAGGGAGCTTAGCTTCGTGCGCGGTTTTTTATTTCAGAGCGGGAAGGTAGTCTTTTGTAAAGCGGTGGACCTGCGGGTGTTTGGCAAGCTCACTTAGGGAGAACCAGCAGAGGTCTTCGTGTTGGTCGTCGCTTTTTATAGAGGTTCCGTCGGGGAGGTCGATCAGGTGGGCGAGGACGATGTAGTGAGTGCTGAGTCCGTCGATTTCGGCAAAGTTCTCGGCGTAAAAGTGCTGGTATACATTGATGAATTGGGCACCTTCGGAGAGGTGGCCAAGGCCGAGTTCCCGTTCTAAGGTGCGTTGGAGGGCGTCGGAGATCGTTTCGTTTTTGAGGATTTTCCCGCCGGGCACGAACCAGCTTCCTTTGGCAGGTTCGTTGAGGCGTTTACCGAGGAGGATTTCTCCGGTGGAGTTGCGAAGGATGAGATCGGCAGAGACGAGGGTGCCCAGGGAGATGAGCTGAATGAAGTCTTCGCGTGGGAGGTAGGTTTTGGAGTGGTCTTTCACGTGGGCCGATCTTAGTTCAAAATGGATGAAAAGTCTCAAGATTTTTTCTTTTGTCGTGCATGAGGGGAGATTTTTGTTTTTCCTTGAAGCATGGAAAATTCATCGGTGAAGTTGTCGGAGGTTCGGGAAAGTTTGAAGGCTTTGCTGCTGGAGAAATCAGTGCGAACCGGGACTTTCACGTTGGCCTCGGGGAAGGAGAGTGATCTTTATATTGATTGTCGAGTGACGGGGATGGACCCTCGCGGGGCACGCATGATTGGTAAGGTAGGCCATGCTTTAGTTTCCGAAAAAATGACGGAAATGGGAGTGACCTGTGATTCGATCGGCGGGATGACTTTGGGAGCAGACCCGATTTCTTTGGCGATTGGAATGGCTTCAGCTGAGGCAAATGAAGCAGAGATGCTGCAGGTGTTTACGGTGCGTAAAGAGGCCAAAGAGCACGGGCGCGGAAAGCGCATTGAGGGAAACTTTGCACCAGGTCAAAAGATTGTCGTTGTCGATGATGTGATTACGACGGGAGGATCGACCGTGAAGGCGATTGAGGCGATCCGTGAGGCGGGAGGCGAAGTTGTCTTTGCTTTTGTATTAGTTGACCGTGAAGAGGGCGGCAGAGCGGCGATTGAGGCGGTGGGAATTCCAGTCGTTTCGGCATTTACACGTGCGGAATTACTTGCGGAGTAGGCTGGTTTGATTTGTAGACGATTTTTTATTTGTAGAGGGTCAATGGATTCTGTTTATTGGTTATGGAGATTGATTAAATGACGACAACGCCCCCACTTAAAATATCGGTGATTATTCCTGTCGGGAATGCCATTGATCAAGTGTCGCCATGTTTGGAGGT
>JAULBV010041114.1:0-31300 GCA_032358295.1 Pterothamnion heteromorphum | reverse complement strand
AAAAGATAATCCGTATGATTTTCTCTTTTTCGTATGGTTTAGCGAATTGATAGTAAACAGCAACGTTTTTTACGAGTTCTGAAAATCGTTGCTTATTAAAAGAAACAATGGTATTTTTCTGGGTAGAAACTGACTTGATTATGAACACACAGACCCTTCGTCAGCGATTTTCGCAGACTCGGAAACGCTTTAAAAACCTACGCTCAATGGCTATGGCGCTTCGTCCAGCTCCTAACTTCCAGAATATTGCTCATCCTACCTTGGTGAGGTGGGCCAAAAATCTTGAAGAGGATAAAGTAGGTGGAAATGTAAGAACCAAGATTGAGCAGGCGCTTGATTTCTTGGATGCACAAACTAAGAGTTCTACGGGCAATGCTGTCACAGGAGATCTGGAAGCTTTGTTGCAGGAGACAACCACCCTTGTGAAGCAAGCTCAAAAATTCTTACGGAATGCGAACGCAATCCAAGCCCGCTTAAAAGCCGCTCTCAAAAAATAGAAGAATGGTGGCCCATCCACTAAGTTAGAGAAAACTTGTAAAATTCTCGAGAAACAACTCACCAACGGGAATCCGCTTCGGTGGGTTTTCTGTTTTAGTAAATTAATTTAGATAAATCTTGGATAAATGATTTTATGTAATTTCTCCGCATCAAAAGTTCTGAAAGCCACGCAATAGGCTCACATAAAAATATATCTTCGTAAGTGATAAATAATAACTAATTCCCATATGGTAAGCTATAATAATGGAAACTAGAGAAGATGGCGCCGTGGATTTATTGACTGTAAAAAGATATGTCTTAGATGCAAATATTATTTTAAGCCTTATCATAGATGACACTCATAGTGATATTGTAAGTAAACTCTACAAACTTATAAACGAAAGAGATGGTACTGAGAATCCTGTATTCATAATTTCACCAGCTTCTATTTTTGTTGAAGTTAATATGAAATATAATAAATTTAAGAAAGATGGGAAAAATTTAAAAAGTAATTTTTCTATAAAGAATAGTGCCACTTGCCCAGTTGATGATCAATTTATAAACTACATGCACGAACATAATCTATTTGATACTTTCTCTTCTTTAGGCTCGCAAGATGTTTTGTACGCTACTGTAGCACACCGCTTTGATGCAACATTAATTACACTTGATAACGACTTCGATAAAGTGGCTAATTTTATTAAAATAATCAATCTCAACAGAGAATCAATCGATAAAATTATTTAGTTTATACAAAAACACTATAATAAAATAAAAAACCTTGACACCACACTTAAAACCGTGATATATAAATATCAGACCCCAACAACGAAACAACCAACCAGACATACAGTCGATTAAATACGAATGAAATTCAGCACATATACACAGTCGTTCCAACTCGCGTTTTTAAATCGCAAGTTTGGTAAAGTTCTTTTGCAGTTTTTGCAAGCAAGTCTTAAAACATTGACTGCAATCTTGGCAATTCAATTGGTAGCTTATTCCCTTTCCGATGTGGCACAAGCACAAAGCACTCCAGCTTTGCGTCCTGCATCCAAGAACGTGAAGGAAACAAACCCCCAATTGAATCGTCCACAAGTTATTGCACCGACAAAATTCAAGAAACGAAAGCCAGACACCAGAGTAGCGTCAGCTTCATCTCAAATTCGAGTATTTGCTCGTAGTACATACTACAGTTCATGCGAGAAAAAATCTGACGCTGATACAAGAGCTAAGAAAACCTCTTCTCTTGTTAGCATCGATACAATCCAAAATCTCGGTCTTGGTGTTGTCGCTGTCGATCCAAGCATCATCCCCTATGGCTCGCAAGTTATTACGCCTAACGGCGAGATATATATTGCAGCCGATCGAGGAGGAGATGTAGTAACTAGGAGAGCGGCTCGTGAGCTCGCAATTCTAAAGGGTTTAGGAGAAGACAGCGCGGAATATCGTGCACTTGTCCTCGACTTTTATTCAAAGAAACAGATTGGTGAGTATTGGGACACATTTACTGTTATACCCTACACTAATCCTGAAAGCACTGACGGTTTCAAGGAACTTCCCTATGCGAGTAAAATCGCTTACTTGAAAAATGTCGCCAGGTCTTATGGCCGAAGTCATGGTGACAAAGGCTATGCTGCGACAAACCTGTAGCCTATAGCGAACTAGCTACGAGCAACCTGTAACAAGTCAAAAGCAAACCTAAAGCTAAAATACGCGCCAGCCATACACGTGCCCGGTTTCTAACCGAGTCACGATATGGCTGGCGCTTTTCTATTTCCTGGTCTATATTCTATACATATATATGAACGAAATTCCCGCAGCAACACAAACAAAAAAACCAAACATCCTCGCCATCGAAACAAGCTGTGACGAAACAGCTATTTCGTTTTTGTCCGGTCTTGAAGCAAAGTCTCATCATATTCACACTCAAGCCGCCATGCATGCAGAATATGGCGGAGTTTTTCCAAATCTAGCGAAGCGTGAGCATACAAAAAATTTAGTTCCCGTTCTTTCTTTAGTTTTTAAAGATATTTTTGATAATGAAGTTTGGAGTGGAAATGAATCAAAAAAAGATGAAGAAATTTCTAATTTTGACTCAACTACAATAGATACGGTTAAAGCACTCCTCTCTCGCGAAGGAAATCTCGGCGCCGACCTCCTAGCATATATAGGATTAATTCCTCATCAAACTTTTCTAAAGATAAAATCAAATTTAAATGCAATAGCAGTTACATACGGACCAGGACTTGAGCCTGCTCTTTGGGTAGGAATTTCATTTGCCAAATCTTTAGCTGTAATCTTCGACAAACCTCTCATGCCAATAAATCACATGGAGGGACATATTGCGTCTGTTCTTGCTGTTGCTCAAAATACCGAGACCACATCTGAAACCTCACCAAAATCTTCATCAGAGAACAAAATCGAATTCCCCGCCATCGCTCTTCTAATTTCTGGCGGACATACAGAATTAGTGTTAATTAATTCTTGGCATCATTATCAGATAATTGGTCAAACTGTTGACGATGCTGTCGGCGAAGCATATGACAAAGTTGCGCGTGTGCTTGGACTTCCATATCCAGGTGGGCCTGAGATTTCAAAACTTGCGAGTGCTTGGCGCGAAAGTATTTCTGAATCTCAAATAACTAAAACGGAAAAAATATTCAACCTCCCCCGCCCCATGATTCATAGCAAGGATTTAAACTTTTCATTTTCAGGATTAAAAACTGCTGTGCTTTATGCCGTGCGAGATAGACTAAAGGAAAAAAGATCAGAGGACGAAGAAAATAATAGCGCAGTTGATACACAATTAAATGGCGACGAAAAAATCGCTATCGCAGGAGAATTTGAAGAGGCCGTGATAGAAGTTTTAATTTCTAAAACTAAAAAAGCTATTTTGGAAAATGGCGCTCAGTCGCTTCTAATCGGTGGAGGTGTTATTGCAAATACTGAAATTAGGAAAGCATTTGAAAAATTAACTTACGAACTTGCCATACCACTTTTCCTTCCAGAAAAAAATCTTTCAACTGACAATGCAACAATGATTGGTATTGTTGCTGCTCTTGAATATATTAGTGGCAAAACAGGATTTGATCCACTTACACCAGATTTTAATAAAGTAAAAGCGGAAGGTAACTTGGTTTTGTAGTTACAATTTGATATATTTATTTTACAAATGGCTTCGGTCTCGCCTCCACTCGGAGGAGACAAAATTAAGAAAAATCGCTAAATTAAATCCTTAGCGATTTTTCTATTTTTAAAATTTGACACCATTTAGTCTTCTGCTAAAATACCTTTGTAATTGTGTATTGATATGGGGGTGAAAGTCAGAAAGGCTTGCTGCGGGATGATTTGGGTAGAACCAAACATAACTCATGAAGGAGTGCCGCCCTTCCACCTCCATATCATTTCATAATTTTGAAGATACTTCTGCCCTGATCTAAAGAACGTTACAATTTCCAAATGTTGATTGTATCCATTATCTAAATATTCAAGCAAACATAAACAAATATCCCCTTCAATACTTTTGGTAATACAATATGTACCCACTTTATTAGGCTTATTCAAATATACGGAATCAGGGCGAGTAATTATTTCTGACAGCTGTCTTAGCATAAAATCATATTCCTCTGCAGGATGTTTATCATACACATGTTTTAATGCTTTATTATTAATATAAACATGTATACGACCATTAGCTAAACCTAAGTATGATTTATTGGTTGTGCATAAATAGTTTCTCGCGTTTTTAACTAAACCTCTTTTCTTAGTATTTCTAACGTTTATAAAATGTATCTTCTCTATTCTATTTAAATTCATTTTCCAAAAATATCAAAACAGGCCTTAAATTCTCATCAATTAAAAATCAAATTTTACCCCTTCAAAAACCCCGAAAAACATGTTAAATTAGGCATACTATGCCCGATAAAGATTCGTCCCCTATCCCCGAAAAACTCCTAAAACCATATGACCCAGCTGAAACTGAACCAAGAATTCAGGCTCTTGAGCTTGGCAAGAACCCGGCTGATTCAATTTATAATCCGGACAATTCCGCCAATGAAGGTCCAGGAAAATTCTCCCTCATCCTCCCTCCTCCGAACGTAACTGGAGTTCTTCACTTAGGCCACGGTCTCATGCTTACAATCCAGGATATTCTTGCAAGAAAAGCTCGCATGGAAGGAAAAAAAGTTCTTTGGATTCCAGGAACTGATCATGCAGCAATTGCAACTCAGGCAGTAGTTGAAAAAGAAATTTCAAAGAAAGAAGGAAAAAGCCGATACGATATTGGGCGTGAACCACTTCTTGAAAGAATAAACGACTTTGCATCAACAAGCCGAAATACAATTGTCTCTCAAATTAAGCGCATGGGTGCGTCGCTTGATTGGTCACGAGAAGCATTTACCTTGGACGAGACACGCTCACATGCAGTTCGGACAATGTTTAAAAAAATGTATGACGATGGACTTATCTATCGTGGATTTAGAATTGTAAACTGGGATCCAAAAGGTCAGACAACAATTTCAGACGATGAAATAGTATATAAAGAAGAAACTTCAAAGTTTTATTATTTCAAGTATGGACCATTTACAATTGGAACTGCTCGACCTGAAACAAAATTCGGCGATAAATATGTAGTTATGCACCCCGACGATGCTCGATATTCACAATATTCTCATGGAGATAAATTAACTGTTGAGTGGATAAATGGCCCAATCGAAGCAACAATCATAAAGGATGACAGTATCGATATGGAATTCGGAACTGGTGTTATGACAATCACCCCTTGGCACTCTGGAGTTGATTTTGCACTTGCTGAAAAATATAATCTTGAAAAAGAGCAGATAATTGATAAGTATGGAAAACTGCTTCCTGTAGCTGGCGAATTTGCAGGCATGAAAATTACTGAAGCTCGCGAGAAAATAGTTGAAAAACTTCAGTCTAAAGGCTTAGTTGAAAAGATTGAAGAAAATTATGTTCACAATATTGCAACTGCAGAGCGAACCGGTGGCACAATTGAACCACAGGTTATGCACCAATGGTTCGTTGCAGTAAATAAACCATTTACAATAAAACACTCAGAAATTAAAGGCACAGAAACAGGTTCACAAACAACTCTAAAGGAAATCATGCGTAAAGCAGTTGATCCAGAATTTGGCCACAATACACTTGGACCAGTAAATATTTTGCCCGATCATTTTAATAAGACATATTTCCACTGGATTGATAATCTAAATGATTGGTGTATCTCAAGACAAATTTGGTATGGTCACCGAATTCCAGTTTGGTATAAAAGTAAATCTGGTCGCATACTTGAGAAAAGTGGAGAACTCTCGCCTACTGATCCACATTTAGAAATTTATACTGGTATTGATGAGCCTGTTGGCATCAAGGCTGGTGAAAATTGGCTCCAAGATGAGGACACTCTCGATACATGGTTCTCTTCTGCCCTTTGGACTTTCTCAACTCTCGGTTGGCCAAACAAAACAGGTCCAGGTTCAGACCTCGCTATTTATCACCCAACAGATATTTTAGTAACTGGCCATGAAATTCTATTCTTTTGGGTTGCTCGTATGATTCTCATGACTGGATATGAGTTAGGTACTATTCCTTTCAAATCTGTATACATAACAGGTATGGTTCGCGACAGTAAAGGTCAGAAGATGTCAAAAAGTCTGGGCAATGGAGGCGACCCTGTTGAAATTTCAAATAAGTACGGAGCTGATGCTCTTCGTATGTTCTATGCCATGAGTACAACACCAGGCACTGATACAAGAATTTATGAAGATAAAATAAAGGGATATAAACACTTTGGAAATAAGATTTGGAATATTACACGATTTGTACTTTCTGCTATTGCTGAAAATCCACATACATCAAATTCATCTGGCGACTCTAGTGCCGAGTTTAAATTTGATCCTGACTTTATGAATTCTTCATCAATTACAGAGCAAGATCGTGTAGTCTATGAAGAATGGCGAACACATTTCAAAAATATTTCTGAAAACTTAAGCGAACCTTCATATAAAATTCATCTTGCAGCAGAAGAGTTATATCACTATATCTGGCATACATTTGCAGATCAGATCCTAGAAGCTAGTAAACCAATATTAAAACCTGAGTTTGCAAAATCAATTGTTGGTGACACTGAATCTGAGGCTGATAAAATTATTGATTCAAGTCTACAGGACCCTGAAGACAAAGCTGACTTTAAAGCAGCTGCAATTTCTCGTGCGCAGACACTTCTTCATATACTTCGAGAAATTCTTTTGACTACTCACCCATTTATGCCTCATATTACACAAGAGATCTGGTCTCTCCTTCCGGCTGATATGCGTGATCCACAGTCTGATACTCAATCAGGGTCAGAAAAAATCACTGAACATGATATGATTGCATGTGAACGATGGCCTCTTCACTCTTAGGACTTTCAAATTCTCCTTACTTTATAGTCGAAATGTTCGTCTATGCACTTTTAGGTGGTCTCCTCCCATCTTTACTATGGATGTGGTTCTGGATGCATGAAAATTATAAGCACAATGAACCAAAAGGTGTAATAGCCCTTACTTTTGTTGTAGGTATGTGCGCCGTTTTTTTTGTTTTTCCATTTCAAAAAATACTTCCTCAATATTTTGGTTTAGTACCCGGTGATTTTGGCACATTGGCATTGTGGGCATTTCTTGAAGAACTATTTAAATTCACAGCCGCATGGTTTTGCGCCCTTAGGATTAAAGCAATTTTCAATGAACCAATCGATGCATTTATATATATGATGACAGCTGCTTTAGGATTTGTGGCAATGGAGAACACTTTCTATCTTCTAGCGCCACTTATGCAGGGCGATACAATTGGCTCAATCATGACAGGAAATCTGAGATTCATGGGCGCCAGCCTTTTGCATGTAGTAGCTTCAGGAACAATGGCGGTATTTATCGGCTATGCATTTTATAAAAATGTAAAAATTAAGGAGATTTTTTGGTTCTTAGGCTTACTGGTTGCAACAATAATCCATACGGCATTCAACTATTTCATCACAGAACTAGCCAGCAAGCACATGTTTCTAATATTCTCTTTTGTCTGGATGACTACTGTAATACTCATTTTAGCCCTAGAACGCGTTAAAATGATCAAAAAGTTTTGATAAAGTTTACATAAAATTGCATTCATAATATAATTAGCGAATAACTGAAGGGTACATTTAGCCTTAGAGTTAGCCATTGAGCATTAACCTAAACATATGAATTTTAAGAAAAAAAGATCATTTTTTGACAGATTAACAGGAAGAGACACTTTCGACGATCATGAACATGATGATTTCGAGGAATTAGAGCTAAGTGAATATGACGAGGAAGAAACTCGACCAGAAATAAAGAGTAAAAATTTTTTCAACCCAAGAGATTCTAAATTATCTAGACCAAAGAGTATTTCAGTAGGACCTATTAAGGATGATCGATCAACTTGGATGGACGAACAGGGCGATGAAGGTGAATTATCAATTGATATGTACCAAACACCTGAAAGTATAATCGTTTGCGCAATGATTCCAGGTGTTAAAAAAGAGGATTTAGATATTGTCCTAACACGAGATTCACTTACTCTTAAAGGAAAAAGAGTTGAAGAAACAAAAATTGCTGATCAGGATTATTTCCATCGAGAGTTATATTGGGGCTCATTTACAAGAAAAGTTGATTTCCCTCATGAAATCGATATTGAGCAATCAGAAGCAATTGAAAAAGCCGGTATGCTGACTCTTGTACTTCCTAGAATTGATAAAGGGCGTCAGGCTAAATTGAGAATTAAGTCGGTTTAGTTTTAATTACATATACTAGGTTCTCATGTATATAACATAAAAAGCCGCGTACTCGACGCGGCTTTTGTGTAAATCGTACCAGATTTACTCATTATTGATTATTCTTCATCACTTATGGCTTCAGCTGCATTTGCAGCATGTTTTTCCTCTTCAGTGAGCTCTCGGTCCATGTGGTCCAGATCCGTACCAAGCTCATCCACTCCTTCCTCAAGCCTGGTTACGGAAGTCTCTGTCTTATTGTCTGTCTCTTCATGTTCTCGAGACTGGTGGACAAGTTCGTCGAGACGTGCTTCCGCACTTAAGGCTTCGGCTTGCAATCTGGCCTCTTCTGCGTCTTCTGATGTCTGTGGTGTTATCGGATCTGGGTTAGGTGTAGTCATGTTTGTACTTGTATCAGAATCCATAGGAACTTCGGAATCTGAGGTGAAATTATTGTTTGTTCCTGTCATTTTATATCATTTATTATTAGTTTTGTAAATAGATACGATTTATATAGTAGTTATCTATATAGTATTCCCAGCTGCTACAGGAGAAGTTTTCTTTGTCTCGTCAGACTTAACTAGTCTTGAAACTCTTTCTAAGTTAAAGTTAGCATCGAAAGCTTTACCCCCTTTCTTATTTCCTCTTTGAATAAGGAAATTTCTAATAAGAACAGAGAATTGATTTACATTTAATGGCATCTTATTTCTTCTGTTCTTTTCTGCCATATCTATACCTAAAACATCCTCCATTTTTACTTTAACTTCTGAACCATATAACTTATTCCATGCATTTGCCCATTGATCAAATTCATAGGACACAGGGCCTTCGTTTGAACCTATATTTTCTACACCAGAACCCTGTGCAGCGGCACTTTGAGCACTTCTTGCAGCTCTTTGTGAACTTGTAGGACGAGCAGTGACCGGGCCACTTTCTTCATTTTCAAAATCACCCCTTGTGTCTGAATCTGTAGGATCACGATATTCACCTGGCTCTGGAGCTCTCTTTTTGGCAGGATTAAATATCTCAATCCTTTCCTTTGCATAACGATTGTATGCTTGTTTTTTATTATCCCATTTATTGATAACACTCTTATGCTTGACCAGTTTTGCATCAACATTGTTAAGTCTAGTCTTCTTATCTTCTCTTTTCCTATATGCTTTTGCTAGATTTGCTTCAATCTCCTTGATCTTAGCTTTATTAGCAGAAGTATTCATATACTTATTATTGCCAATAATTTCCTTCAATGCTTTCAATTCTTTTGTGTCTTCTGCTATTTCTTCACCCCAAGTCTTAATCTCGTTTGTAAGATCATTTTTCTCTCCCATTAAATTATCAAACTTCTCGATTCTAGGTGAAAGTCGCTCACCTACTATATGTGCAAAATTTTCTGCAATTTGCTTCTTCTTGTTTTCTTGAACTATTCCCAGATCTTCGTGCTTTCTAACCTTGGCCAAAGCTGTGGCACGTTTTTCTTGCGCACTAAGAAGCTTCTTATTCAAAGATTGAGACTCTTTTTCCATCTTTCTTGCTTGACGAGGAGAAAGTTGATTATTATTTCTATAATCATCAATACTTTTAAGACCTGCTACAATTTGTTTTACTTCTGCATCTGCGAATTCGTGTTTTGCAATTTCACCCTCTCGCTTTACCAATTGTCTATTACCCAGAAAATCAGCTTTGATTAAGCTTCCAAAAGACTTTACTCTTTCTGCTTGAAAAGCGGCAAATCTTTTTGTCCCTTCTAGAATTGGCCGGTATGATATATCTGCAAGCCAGTTACCAAAACGACTAAAAGCACCTTTTGGCTCTACATATGTTGTTTGCTCCTTTGCTGGTTTTGCTCGGGATTCAGGTGATGCAGTGGGAGTGGTATTTGGTACAGGCGCTTCTGCCGGAGCTTGTGCATAAATTGTTGGCGATGTTGGAATCACCTCACCATGCTTTCTTGTAGGTGTTCGTCTTTGAGTTTTTTCTGGCGCAGGAGCTGGTATAGGTGCAGCTTCTAGGGCTGCAGGCTTAGCAACAGCTGGGGTAGGTACCGCTTCAGGTGCAGTTGTAGGTTTAGGAACTGCCGTTGGTTTTGCTGACGCAGCAGGTGCTGGTGCTGAACTCGCCTGTGCTGCCAATCTTTCTCGGGCTGCTAAAACAGCCTCCAGTCTTTCAGCTTCGCGCGCAGCATGTCTCTGTGCCATCAATTCATCAAATTTTTTCCTTCTAACTTCTTCTTGTCCTTCCCTTAGTTTTGCAGCTTTCTTTTCTTTGGAAGCGCTCAACCTTTCTCGGATTTTATCTTTCAATTGTTCAGCGTCACCTTTACTTAGTTTTGCGTCAGATTGATCCATCTTTTCCTTTTCCAACTTTTCAACATCTCCTGCAGCTTTTTGAACAGGATTACTTTCTCCCTTTACACTTCCTTTATTAGATGAATTTGCTCTTGGTTTAGTCTTATTATATGTCTCATCAATTCCGCTTCTATATTGATTAGTCATTTCTAAAGGAAATGAAATCTCTTTTTCTTCAACAGTTTGTCCTGCATATGGAGCATCCATTGCGGCACGATATTTTTCAGGATCGAAATCTGAAGTACCTTGAGTTGATTCGGTTGGCTTTGCAACAACAGGCTCAGTTTCAACAGGATCAGAGTCTCTTTGTTGTCTTCTACCCTTTAATTTTGGTCCAGGTGTTTTTTCTCCTGCGGACGAAGCTACCATTTCTCCTGTAACTGGATCTCCTGATTCTACAACAAGCTTACCATCACCATCTATCTTTATCCCATCAAATCCCCCACCTTCAAATCCTTTACTTCGAGCCATATTAAAAAATATTAGAAATTAATACTAATATTATATCACTATATTTAATTTAATCCGTCAAAATCATCCACAGTTTACTCACTCATACAGAATTCAACCTGCACAGATTTCAGTGTAATTTCCTAAACTTCGTGGTCAGAAACAAAAACAAATTTGTGCCGAGGGGCGGGCTCGAACCGCCGACCCCATCCTCTTCAGGGATATGCTCTACCAACTGAGCTACCTCGGCAAATATACATCTTTCAGCTGATTCAAAAGGCTTTCATTTTGACCAACTGCATTTCCAAAGTTATTTACTGTAGAATATGCATTGGTCAAATTTTCAAGATATGGCTGGATGAAATATAGTGATCCTACAGATACACCTATGATAATAACCCACTTAACAATACTGAATACAGTAGAAAAGCGAGCCTGTCTATATACTAGACGCATCATACGGTTATTTTCGGTCATCAATTCCTTGATTTCCGCCACTTCTTTTTTCAAAGCTTGGACTTCAGCATCCATATTCAGATATTAGCACATATTTAGGCCCTTTTCCAGCGTGCGACTATACCACTTGGAAGAGCTCTTTTTTGAGTATCCTCGATTAGAAGTTCACCATGTTCTACCTCGCCTCCATGCTTTTTAGGTAATTCCTCCAACAAATGCGCGTAACTAACTGAAGAGTATCCAGCAGCATAGCCATTTAAAATAAAGAAAAGTGGCTTATCTGACAAAAGTTCAATACACATATCAACCAGGGGCTTTAAATCTTCTTCAATTTTCCAGACTTCACCTTTTGCTCCTCTACCGAAGATTGGCGGGTCCATCATGATTCCATCGTATTTATTTCCACGACGAAGTTCTTTTTTTACAAAAACAACAGCATCTTCTAACATCCAGCGTATTGCTTTTTCATCTAGTCCAGAGAGGATCATGTTTTCGCGCGCCCAAGTAATTGCAGATCTTGAAGCATCTACATGTGTTACTTCAGCTCCGTTAAGCGCAGCAACAATACTAGCACCACCTGTATAGCCGAAGAGATTTAGAATTTTAGGTTTTTCACCTGCATGCGAATTTTCAGCTTTTTTTGACGAATTAGACGAATTTTTTTTGAGAATGGCCTCAATCCATTTCCAATTCTCTAATTGCTCTGGAAATATTCCAGTATGTTTAAACGGTGTAAGTCTTGCGAATAGCTTTATGTGACCCAGTTCAATAGGCCAAGCATATTCAGTATCATCTGAGGTATTTTTTGGAATTTTAATTCCTTGCTTAACTGACCATTTTCCTTTTTCTTCAGTTGTACCATCTTTGCCTTGTCTTGCCGGCACATATGTCGCATCTGCCTTCAACCACTCCTTATCGCTCAATTTTTTGGCCCAAATAGCCTGTGGATCAGGTCTAGCCACAACAAAATCCCCGTATTTCTCGAGTTTTTGCTCATCACCGGAGTCTAGTAGTGAATATTCTGGCTGGGGTTCTATGATCATGTGTATGTACTGTAGCAGATATAACAATAAACAGAAATAGTTTCAGTCACAGCTGAATTAGCTTTTCTCACCAACAATATTGTTAGCAATTATTTCTTTAAACTCATTTTTTGATTTGGTCCATGTATCCAGTGCCCACATACATTTTACTTGAGCAGCCACATCGGTTAGATCTCCTGTCGGAATCGCACCAGCTTCTAAAGCTAATTTCCCAGGTTCGTATATTTCCATATGAGTATTTCCTCCAGTAAATTTTGTTGACACCAGTACAGGAATATTCATTTTCTCTGTAGCAAAACGAATTAAAGGTAGGATTGAATATGGTTCTTCGCTTGGAACATTTCCAGCACCAAGGGATTTAAGAAGCAAAGCCCAGATTGAATAGACGGCATAATAACATCTGGCTGAATACCAGGATACAATTCTATAGCTAATACCCCTTCTGAAAAACTCTTATTTATTTCTAATTTTATAGATGAATCTGCTTTTATAACTAAGGGACCAAATGAAACACCTACAGCAGTAATTGATCCAAGGTGAGGAAAAGCAGGAGTATCAAAAGCATTGAACTTCGACTCACTAGTTTTGATCGCTCTGTTTCCGCGAAGAACATAATCACTGAATACAATCATTACCTCAGCAATATTTTGATTTGATGCTTCAATAACAACTTTCAAAGAATTTTCTAGATTAAATTTAGCATCAGTACCATAATCCACCAATGGTAGTTGTGATCCTGTAAAAACAATTGGTTTTTTTAATCCTCGTCCAAAAGCTAAAGATATGGCGCAAGCGCTATATGCCATAGTGTCTGTACCGTGGGTAACAATTATACCGTCATAGTTATCATGATCAGCTGCAATAGCATCGATTAGTATTTTCCAATGAGCAGGATTTAGGTTTGTGCTATCTAGATTTATAAGCTGTTTTACAGTGACATCAGCCATTTCCCCGAGAGACGGCACTATAGCTAATATTTCTTCAATACTTTTCGCAGGACTAAGAACCCCTTCTGTATTTGGCACCATAGCAATAGTCCCTCCAAAACCTAAAATAAGTATATTCTTTTTCATTAAAACCAATTATAGCTTAATAGTTTTTTTAATAATAATTTAGCCTAAACCTGTAGTACTAAAGGATGCGATGCATGATAGCTTATTTTTGTGGTATTTAACAGAAACCAATCGACGGCATATTATCACCGTAACCACAACCCAATCACAAACATGCTAATATTAACCCATGAAAACAACTCTTTTTCTTTTGATTCTGGTAGCACTTGGAGGATATTTTTACATGTACCAAGCAGAATATGTTGCGGCCTCAATTTCTAAGATTAAAGATTTTAAACTATCTACTCTAGATTTAATTCCTGGCACACCAACACAAATTTCTCAAAAAATTGAAGATTCAAAAGACTTAATTCATTTGCAAGATACAAAAAAACAAAATTGGGCAATGGAGCAAATCGCCAAAAGAAATCATGAAAAAAAGATAAAGGATAAAGCTGCTAGCATGACTTTGGATCAGAAAATCGGACAGCTTATGATTATTGGCTTTGAACATAATTATGCAGATGACCATATTAAAAATATGATTGAAAACTATGGCGTTGGAGGTGTTAATCTACTCGCTAGAAATATTAAAGATGAAGAACAGATGATTAAATTATCTTCTGACTTACAATCCTTAGCTTCAACAAGTGTTGGTATTCCATTTATGATTGCAGCAGATCAAGAAGGTGGCTCTGTACTTAGATTTAAATTCTTGGAGCATAAGTCAAAGCAATTGACACTAAATTCAATTGAAAAAGCCTATGAAGAAGCACGTAATCGTGGTGAGGAATTAAACAGGATAGGTGTAACATTGAATTTTGCTCCAGTCGCTGACTATGTGACTGATAAAAAGTCATATTTATATGATCGAACTTTTGGTACAACAAGTGAATCTATCGCACCCCTTGCGATGTCTATGTTAAAGGGTTATGAAGACGCAGGTATAAAGGGTACGATAAAGCACTTCCCTGGTTATGGAAATATAACAAACGATCCACATAAAAGTGCGGCAGCAGTTGATCCTGAAACTAATATATATTTAGAAAGTTTAGTTCCATTTCGTAAAATTCTTTTGAACAATGACAAAACAGCTGTCATGACCGCGCACATAGTAATTCCAGAAATAGACTCTAAGCCAGCCACTCTTTCTAAAAAATTTCTTAAAGATATGCTTCGCGATCAGTGGAATTTTGATGGTGTAATAATCACAGATGATTTGGAAATGGCTTCCGCTGGCAAAGTTCCTGTAGAAGAGTTAGCTGTTGAATCAATCAAAGCTGGCAATGACATGATAATCAGTACATATACATCCAGTTCTCACCCAAAAATTCATGCGGCAATAAAGAAAGCGGTTGAAGATGGTGAAATTCCTGTCGCAAGTATTAATAAAAGTGTTGAGAGAGTGTTGAGGTTGAAGGGGTTTTAGTCTTGTCAATAAGCAATAAATGTGTTATTTTTCGCAAAGGATTTTAGTAAAAGCACACATTCACAAATAAAAAAACAAAAAAGGAGAACAACAGATGTACGACCCATATTCTGAATTCACTAAGAACGTACTGTCAAATGGACTTGAGGTCCACTCAGTTTACTGGAACAGGCCCTGGATCGGAGTTGAGATAGTGGTTCACAGTGGAGGAAGAGAAGACCCCTTATCAATGCCTGGTCTCGCCCACTTCGTGGAACATGTTGTCAGTGAAAATATCCCGAATACCAGTCACGATCAAGCAAAACAGTTTTTCGAGTCATGTGGAGGTCGAGCTAATTTTGGTGGTACAAGCTACCGTTCAACAAGATATAAATTTGCCGTTCCTGCAGACCCTACTATATTTCGTGAGGCTCTAGCAATTTTTGGATCCATGCTCCTAGGGGCTAAAATCGAAAAAAATGTGGAACGTGAACGCAGTGTAATCTTACGTGAATTCAACGAAAGTTTCCCTTTCCGTAAGACATTGGAGTGGGCCGTAGATGTGCGAAGAAATGTTTTCAAGGGACACAGACTAGAAACATGGAGTGATCCACTCGGTATGCCGGAGGGGTTTCAATCCACAACAGCATCTGATCTTCAGGCTTTCTACGACAAACACTATGTTCCTGCTAATATAAGCTTAGTGATTATCGGAGGTTTATCAACCGAAGAATTAATCTCTGAGCTCGAAAGAAGTCCGTTCGGTATACAAAAAGAAGGTTCCAGGAATCCTATTCCTCAACCATTCACTGGAATTTGTGTTCCAGAAGTAAAAGGAAGGACAGTAAAACTTTCTGATCATGTCAACTTCAAAGTTGACCAGACCGCATACAAAGCGACCTGGGCTTTTCCGGCCGACTTTCCTTACTATTCACTACAAGTGTTCTGCAGGATGCTCGACAAAGTTCTATTCGAGGAGATCCGCGAGAAACGAAGTTTGGCATACAGAATCAACAGCGATTACACCGACTACCATGATGTATTCGAGTTTGAAATTAAAGGAAAAATAAGTCCTGCCGCCACAGATTATATAGACGAACTAGTCCAAGAATGTATCGGGATGGTTCCATCTAAACCTGATCTCTTTGACCGTATGCTCGATTCAAGTATAAAAAGATGCCTCATGACAGATCATTCCGGGGCCGGTCTTGCAGATTCATCAGCAGTTGACTTAGTCTTATATCATCGAATAGTTACAATCAAAGAAATACTGGATGAATTACATAAAGTCACACGTGAACAAATAGCCAGGGCCGCCTCACTCTTGAGCCCTGAGCGCAAATACACATTAATCACTTGTCCCTGAAAGACAATTAGTATGATACAGACCGCCGAGTTGATTCTCGGCGGTTTTTTATTATGTGCCCACAGATAATTTCCCCGCAGTCACTCGGAAATTTCTTTACTCTTGTTGTGGTCACGACCCGCTCTGCTGAGCTCGTAACGCTCCGCCTGGCACAAGCGCAAAAATCATCACAGCAGTGTAATGATTTTTGTCTCTGTGCCCCCGGCAGGAATTGAACCTGCATCAAGGAATTAGGAACTCCTCGTTCTATCCATTTGAACTACGGCGGCATTGCAACACTCAGCAATACTACCAAAGATGACTGAAAAAACAAAAAGCGGCAACTTGGCCGCTTTTTGTTTTTTCAGTCTTTGCAAGATCGAACCATGTCGACTATCTCTTAACCTCAACCAATTCAACATCGAAGATTAGAGTAGCGTTTCCAGGGATAATTACTTCACCTGTTGCTGGGTTTGATACACCCTGAGCACCGTAAGCATCTTCAGGTGCAATAGTTAGAGTTTTCTTTTCACCAACTTTCATGCCAAGAATTCCCTTTTCCCAACCTGGAATAACCATGCCAGATCCAAGAACGAATCCGAAAGGTTCGCCTCGTCCGATAGAACTATCGAATACTGTTCCGTTTGTAAGCTTACCTGTGTAGTGAACCATAACTGTGTCACCTTTTGCTGCTACTGTACCTGTTTCCATAGAATTTTGATTTGTTTGATTAGTATTAATTGCTGAACCATCAGTTGACTGATTTGAGCCGTCAGTAAGACCAGCAACACTTGCCGCTTGATCAGCAGCTTGTGGCTTAGCCAAAAAATAGAAAAGTGTACCTCCTACAATTAGAACCGCGATGATAATTATTAGTGCTTTATTACTCATGAATTTAATATTTTCTTTATTTTAATTTAATTTTTCCTATTTTTTACTTTGCCTCTGGTAAAAGCGATGCGATTGTATCTTCATCGAAACCTACAACAATTTGACCGTCTATATCGATAACTGGTACACCTAGCTGACCGCTTTTCTCTACCATCTCTTTTCGCTTATCAGCGTCGCTTGCTACGTCAATTTCTGTATAAGCTATACTGTGCTCCTTAAAATACTCTTTGGCCATCTTGCAATATGTGCAAGATGGAGTGCTATAAATTATTACTGTCATATGCAGCGATTATATCACCATTTATATGAAATATTCATGAATTAAACCTCAAATCCCTATTCAAGCAACAATAATAGTGCCATGGCAATAATACCTGCCAAAATAACCAATATATGCTTGATAAAATTCTCACTATGATTTCGTTTTAATTCAGGGATTAAGTCGGCACAAGCTATATATATGAACCCTCCAGCAGCAGTAGCAAGAAAATATGGCAAATACTGCTCAAAAACATCTGTATAATTTTGGAAAAATGACACCATTAGGAAACCTAGGATTGCTGCACATGCTGAAATAAAGTTAAAAAATAGAGCCTTCTTTTTACTCCAACCTCCGTAAATCAATAAACCTATATCACCAATTTCTTGAGGAATTTCATGCAGAATAACTGCGACAGTTGTTGCAATTCCAACTTCCACACCCAAACTAAAACCAATTGCAATAATTATACCGTCTATAAAATTATGAACACCATCTGCAATAGTAATTAAAACACTGATATGATTTCCATGATCATGTGCCTCCTCTTCACCATCGTGACTATGGTGCCAGTGCAATCCGTATTCAAGTGCCAAAAACATGAAAAAGCCAACTAGTACAAAAATTCCTACGTATCCTCCAGCAAAAGCACCACCTACCCCTTCAAACGCTTCAGGTAAAAGATGAATCGTAGCATCACCAATCAAAGCACCGGCAGAAAGACTTACAAGATATGGCAAAACTTTCTTTAACTTTTCTTTAGAAATGACGAAAAGTAAGCCACCAATAAATGAAACAAGGCTCGTCACAATAATACTTATCAATCCGTATACAAATGAAATTTCCATAAATTATTTATTAATTATATTAATGCTTATGACCGTGACTGTGACCATGAATGTGACCACCATGACCAATATGACTATTACCACCAATAACACCGTGTGCGGACCCTTCATGATTATCACCTTCTACATGAGGCTTTACTCTACCTCTTAACATAATAATAGTTAGAAATGTTGTAATCGGCACAGCTAGCACAAGTCCGATACTTCCAATTAAAGTTCTAGCAATTTCTGTTGCGATATCTTCACGGTTCATAATTGCCATAACGCCAGAACCAGTTCCAGTATAAAAAAGTAAAAGAAGTGGCAAAGAAACACCGACATAAGCTAGGGCCAGGTTATTAACCAATGCACCAATATGTTCACGTCCAATTCTAATAGCTCGCTCAAATACTTTTTTAACACTTAAGTGAGGCGCAGAGCGCAACAATTCCTCAACAATAATCGCCTGACCAATTGCAACATCATATAAAATACCAAGTAGCCCGATAATAATTCCTCCCAATAACAATCCCTTAAGGTCAATTGCACCTTGTGTATTAAATATAAGATAAACAGCTTCGTCGGATGATATACCAGTAAATCTAAGTACATATACAGCATGAAGTGCCATAAGACTTGTAACTATAACTGTGGCTAACATACCAATTACTGCAGAAGTAGTCGTTCGATTAAAACCATGAGTCACATATGACCCGAGGACAATAATTATTGCCGAAACAATAGTTGATACCAATATCGGCGATCCACCAGCCAACAGTTCAGGTAAAAATAAATAAAAGATGACAAATATACTGGCAAATAAACTAAGTAAACCTCGTATTCCTTGCATACCACCAAACCAAACGGTCAAGATTATGAAAAGTATAAAATAGAATATTAACCAATTTATTCTATAAACTTCATATGCTACGTACTGAATCAAACCATCTTGATGTTCAGTTATTTGAATATACATCGTGTCACCGACTTTGGTCTTCAGATGATCATTTTCAACCAAAACAGTCTTTCCCTCATGGCCTCCTTCTAAAATTTTAACTTCAATTGTCCTTAAAACTTGTGTTAGATCCGTTCCTGCTAGAAGCTCCTGGTTCGTTGAAACAACTTTTAACAATTCAGCTTTTACAATCTCAACTTCAGGCATCTGCACATCTATAGCATCAGCATGCATAGGTAAAATCAAACTCTGAAATAAAAAAACAATTGAAACAAGAAGAAAAAATATTTTAGATTTAGACATATATTATTTTAATGTTGAGCAACTATTACAATATCCGAAAAACTCAAGTGTATGTTCATCTACCACTGAAAAACCTTTAACTTTATTTGATACTTTCTTAATAGCATCTTCAAGTAAATGAGAATCAATATGATCAACAATACCACAGCTCTTACAAACTATATGGTGACAATGACAACTTTTCTCTACATGACAACAATCATCGTGCTGATCCAGAATCTTTGCCTCATATCTAACAATCCCATCTTTAAAATGAATTTCATTTACAAGACCTTTTGAAACGGCCTGCTTTAATATTCTATATATAGTTGTTTTATCTGGAGATTCCGATTTCAAATTCTTCATAATATCTTCAACTGTAATAGGAAGAGCTTTTTGTACCAGTAAATTTAGAATCAAAATTCGAGATTTGGTCAATTTTAAACCAGATTTTTTAAGAATGGTTTTAAGTTCAGCTAAAGACAAAATCTCAGATCCAGACTTAGATTTTGATTTTGATTTTGATTTTATATTTAACTTTTTTTCACCCTTTTTTGCTTGGTTCAACATATCAATATAATAGTATATTTTTTATATTTTGTAAATGCCACTGAGTTGCATTTACAATTTAAATCTGCTAATATCTTTTCTGGACCAAGTTCTGTTTATTGGCATAATGTGTGCCAACTCCCTAAATTTGAGCAAAGTCCGAAACAAGGGCAATAGCCCATTTTCCAAACCGTTATATGACAACCATCCTGACCCCAGTCGCCTCCCTGTTCGCCCGAGCCCTCGGCCTGACGTCGCGCCCATCGAAAAGCACGCAAGCCTCGCCGAGCAAAATCATCCGGTCCGGGTCCGGCGGTCTTGCCCCTTGCGACACCTGCAAAGGCCGCTGCACCTGTGATTGATATCACCATCCCCGGCTCCAGCCGGCAACCCCTCCAGGGTTGCCGGCCTTTTCTTTTATCAATTTTGAGATTATTTACCCTCTTGGAATCCATTCCTACAAAGCTTATAATAGCCATATGTCTAATCACTACCACCCAAAAAATCAGAATCAATCAAAACCTAGTCACGCTACACAAATAGCCGTAGCCGAAGCAGGGTTACTTATTAATATTCGCAGTTGGATCGGGAAAAATGCTTTGTACCTAGCTCTTATTCAAGTAATAGTGGCTTTTCTTGGAAGTATGTATTTTAGTAATATTGCAGGATATCCACCTTGTACACTTTGTTGGTGGCAGCGAATCTTTTTCTTCCCGCTTGGTATTGCACTAATTGTTGGGATTATTAGCAAAGATAAAAAAGTTTATCAGTACATACTCCCTCCTGCAGTTATAGGCTGGTTAATCTCTATTTATCACAATCTTCTATACTATAAGATAATTCCGGACACTTTGGCTCCTTGCACAACAGGTGTATCTTGCACGACTAAATACATAGAATTTTTTGGGTTCGTAACTATACCTTTCTTGTCATTTGCGGCATTTTCGGTCATTATCATGCTTATGTTTGAATATAAGAGACATATTAAACTCTACAAATAATCTCTTCAATTAATCCATTACACCTTAAAAAAATAAATCATATGACAACTGAAATAAAAGCAATCCTTATAATCGTTCTTATTACCGTCGTGGTTATAATCGGTGGACTTTCACTTACAAAAGACGGACCTCAAGCTCCAACTGTCGCTATTAATACTGAAAATTTGATTGCTACAGGTAACCCGAGAATTACAGGTGCAAATGCGAAAATAAAAGTTGTTGAGTTTGCCGACTTTGCATGTCCTGCATGCGCTATGCTTGCTCCAAATCTAGATGCTGCAATCAAGGCTAATTCTGATTCAATTGATTTTGCATTTAGAATAATCCCTATCCACGGTGCTGATTCATATGACTCTGCAACTGCAGCATTTGCAGCTGGAGATCAAGGTAAGTTCTTCGAATATGCAAAAGTGCTATTTGAAAAACAAACTGATTGGACTGGCAAGAATAATAAGAGAGAATTATTTATTTCTTATGCCCAGACTATTGGTCTAGATGTTGCTAAATTTACAACATCAATTGATTCAAAAGATTTTCAAGGTAAAGTTAAGGATATTGTTGATCAGGACAGTACAGATGCAACTCGTATGAAAATTGCATCAACTCCTACTTTAATTATAAATGACATCCCGGTTATTGGAGTTCAGTCAACAGAGACACTAAACGACATGATTAAGGCTGAGATAGAAGAAGAAACAGGAACTGGTACTGATACAGACGGTGCAACAAATGCTTCTTCAACAAATTAATATTCAATATAATATATTTATGGAAAATAAAATTGGAAAAATTAAAGGTTTCGCTAGTGAATTTCAAACTTTTATTGTTAAAGGCAATGCTATTGAGCTAGCAATCGGTGTTGTTATCGGTACAGCTTTCAACGAAGTGGTTAATTCCCTAGTGAAAGATATCATCCTTGGTGCGATAGCAACTTTTGCTGGTAAACCAGATTTTGCTGACTTCGCATATGGTGCTATCAAGTGGGGATCTTTCTTAAACTCTATAATTAACCTTGTTATTGTTGGTTTGTCTGTTTTTGTTGCTATCAAGGCAGTGAATACATTGACGAGAAAAGAGTTAGTTAAGACAATTACTGAATAGGTCACGATTAAAAATTGTTTTAAATAATGGCAAAACGAAAAAGCACCCCCAAGGGTGCTTTTTCGTTTTGGACACTGTGCGTTCATATTTCTAATGCTCCAACCTCTCAGGATCCACAACCAATATTTCCCCACTCTTTACTAGGTCTACAGGCGCTGCTTTCTTGCCACCAAACCATCCGCCGAAGATTGCCACAATTGGAATCTTTTTATGAAGTGTTGCAGATACTTCTTCAAGCTCAGCGCTCTTTAATAATTTCAAAATCAAAATACTAGCAACAATTCCCATACATCCTGCCACAAATCCGTGCATAAATACTCCACGCAAAGTTTCAAGATCGAAAACTGAGTCAAAAATATTTAATCCTATGTAAGCCACAAATCCTCCTATAACACCAGCGCCAAGACTTCCGAGCCAAGCTCTGCTTGTAGCACGAATCAGTTCTCCGTGACTGAATTCATTTTCAAATTTAACCCAGAAAGCAAAAGCGTTTATAATCGTACCTAAACTATATCCAAGTGGAAGCATGAGAATTTCAATTCCAGCTAAACCTTCTACACGGAAAAGTCTTGCGAAGAATTCTCCAAATGCAGGATTCTGTCTATAGAGCCAGATAAATCCAAGTGGCGCAATAATCGTAATTAAAGAAGAAATTAAGTTTATGATGAGTGGCTTCTTCGTCTGCCCAGCTGCATAATATGCACGTATAAATAGGAGTTCCAATCCTTGCGCTACAAGTGACACAACAAACAAAGCCAAACATGCAGCTACTAATCTTGTATTATCCCAATTGAAATTTCCTGATCCTAAAACAGTTCGCACAATTTGCGCACGCAACACGATAAACATAGCGGCGATTGGAACGGACCAGAAAATAACATGACGGATTGCTGAAATAATTTGTCTTAGGAATTTATCCTTTTCTCCATTTGCAAAATGAGCTGAAAGAGTTGGAAAAGCAGCCAAAGCATAACTCACACCTACAATACCAAATGGTACTGACTGAATATTAAAAGATAAACTCAAAATTGAAATTGATCCGACACTAAGTGTCGCCGCGAGTGCTGTCAAAACAATCAGCTCAATCATCGAAGCCGATAAAGTAAGCGTTCTCGGAATAGAAATCATGAAAATATTTCGAACCAATTTCCAGTCAATATTCCAAGGTAAAACAAATCGAGGTAAAAGTCGCTCTTTTATGATAAATGGAATCTGAATCAAAAAATGAAGTAATCCTCCAATTACCACGCCCCAAACAACTCCTGCAATTCCAAAAGTTGGCCTTAAACAAAATACACCAAAAATAATCGCAATATTATAAATAATTGGTGAAAGCGCATATAAAACAAATCTCTTTCGGAGCTGTGTTAGAGAACCTAAAATATTCGAAATTCCCAAACAAATTGGCTGTAAAAGTAGAATCTGTGACAGGATTGTAATTTGAGCGATTGCAGCAGGATCACTTATTCCTTTGAAAATATATTTTGACAAATATGGCATCGCGAAAAATGCAATTGTCGAAATCACAATCATCAAAATTCCGAAAGAACTGAAAAGCGAATCCATGATATTTCGCACATCATCATTTGCAGCTTTGCTTTTTGTCCCATCTTTATTTAATTCATATTTACTTTCAGCTTTATTGATAAATGGAATAATCACCGAAATAGAAACAAGTGAAGCTGCTGTAGCAAAAATCAAATCAGGCACACGAAAAGCGGCATAATATATATCAAGTGTTAATCCCGCACCAAAAAAGTGAGCCAGGGCTCGGTCACGCACAAGCCCTAAAATCTGTGCAAACAATGTGAAAAAACCGAGCAAAAAAGCAGCCTGGTGAACTCCTCCAATCTCACTATTAAAGAGTTTTATTATCTTCGAAACCACGTTCCAGTCATCTTAGCATATTGAGGCTAAAAACAAGTGTTTTCTGTGTAAAGCTTATTTAGCCTTAACTTTTTTTGGTTTCTTTTTTTCTTTTCCTTTTTGCATTCCTTTTGGCATATGTGTAAATTGTATCACATAAAATTTCGCTCAATCGTTTTTTTCAACAGTTAAATTTAAATTTTCGAGCACATATATATTCATCACCAATTATTTTTAGCTCAATCATCTCGAAATCATTTCTAATTCCACCAAGTTGCATTTTCCCTATTTTATGATATAATATTCCCCGTACCAGATAATCGCCCGGCCTAAAATTTGCAATATATTTTGGGAGGGAGGAAAGTCCGAACACAGCCATTTTTATGATCTTTATTCTAGTATGCAAACTAAGAATAATTTGAAAAATGGAGCAAGGTAGCGGGTAACACCCGCCTGACATATGTAGAGGTTATCGAGCAATCGAAATACAATACATATTATCAAGAGGTGCGAGCAGTGACGCCAAAAGCGAAAGCCTATGGCATCCTGCAGAATCGAAGCTGTCAAAAGCCAAAATTTTGCAGGATGAATCGCCTAAGTAATTAAGCGAATGAAACGGCAAAATCCTTACCCCTGTGCAAGTCCGTGCTTTTCGGACAACCACGTGTATGCCCGAATTGAGTGACGCAAAGAATTTATTGGCAACAATAAATCAAGATGAATGATTGTCATCTTTAGATCGTCCGCTCGCGCAAGCAAGCAAAAGCGAAAGCTTTGACGATATAAAGAAACAGAATTCGGCTTATAGGTACATGCAGAAAACTCATCATGAAAATGGTGGGTTTTTTGTTTTTGCAATTTACACGGCAACCAAGAAAGCCAAATTTTAACGCAATTTTGTTGACAAATCCCCTATTTTGATGCACAATACGACTCTGTCCGATTTTCAGTTAGTTCTTTGAATTTAATACTTCTTAAGGAGAGCAATATGTGCGCGATATATAATTAGGCTGTCAAAGCGAAACCTACACCAGACTAAACACCCACCAATCGTCCATATATTGCTCTCCTCAAGACAATGTCGTTTGAAAGGAGAAAAGCAAGGTAGCCTTATTCACTTACTTCACATACTTACTGCCACAAACAGTGTATATGCCAAGTACTTGAACTCAGGGCGATGACTCGCACTGAGACCGGTCACTACCCCGTTAGTGAGAACGGAAAAGAAATGCATTGACTCACTAAATCAATGTTCCACAAACAAAAAACTTAGCTCGGCTAAGTTACCCAAGAGCATGAAATCGACTAAACAAGAAAGAGCACGTGCCATGGCTCAACAAACCAAGGCACTCATGGCTAGTGCATTTTTCGACCTGGAAGCCAGGCTACTAAGCAGAAACAAGATAACCATTAAGAATGCATGTCTGCTTGCCTACCTGGCCCGTGGCAATTCCCCGACCATGACAGAAATCAGCCAATCACTTGGGGTATCAACCGCCGCGATTACCGGATGCATCAATCGTCTGGTGAAATTAGGTTTCGTCCAGCGAATTCACCCTGCCGATGATCGTCGTAAGTACGAAGTCAAAATCACAAAAAATGGAATAGCCTTTTGCGAAAAAATGGATACCACTCTCGAGGAAATATTTCTCGAGGCGATCGTTAGCGACGGACGACCTGCGCTAACTAAACAAGGACATCCATTGGCCCGCAAAAGCCCTACCCTACAGATTCCACTCGTCCAGATCATGGGCGCGGCCTAATCTTTTCAAGCTTTTCAAACGACAAACCCCCGCTTACGAGCGGGGTTTTGTATTACCTAATTTTATATTTATTTTAGAATTTTTTTCTAAAAATTTACATTGTCGCCAACTTGAAAATTATTTTTTTCTGCCATACCTGCTTTAACCTCAAGTACATATTTTGCAGGAGTATTTGATTGATATGATTGTGGAAATGATTCAGGTGATACTTCTTTTTCAATATGAACAATTTTCTTTTGTTCATTTATCCAAATAATATCAATTGAGAAATTCATATCTTTCATCCAAAAAGAATGAAAACCACTTTTATCAAATACAAATAGCATAGCGTCATTTTCACCGATACTTGCTCGCCCACTTAGTCCTTGCCTTAAAAGCTCGGTTGTATCCGAAACATCTGTTTTGAATATCTTATCCTTAATTTTTAGGTCAATAACTTTATATGGACTTTTTTGTACACTTAAAGCAGATGCTGTGCTGACATTTGCCTTTTGATCGACTGACGAACCATTGTCTCTTGAAAGGTCTATAGCATCACTAGTCTCACCAGTCTCAGTTGCCTCACTTATATCACCGGCACCATTTACATTACTTTCATCATTTTTATTAATGAAAAAAACCTCAATACCATTTGACTGGTTGAGGATTTTTTTCTGACTATCTTCAATTGAATACATAATGCCGACTGCAACCATTATTATGACTATAAAAATGATAGCAACTTTAGACATAATTATTCTAGACTAAGTATTTGACTGTTGAGCAAAACGTAGACTATGCGTTTGTAGACGGAGTTGAAGGAGTATTAAGTGGCTTAAATGATCGCTTAACACCATGCCAAACCTGCTTTACATCTTCACTAAGATATACGTATGTCCACATACCGATAATTGCTCCAAGAACTGGACCAAATATTGTTGCCAAATTTAGACCCTGTAGACCAAATGAGATTGCAGGATTTAATGAAGCTGAAAAAGATGTTCCATTTAGAAACAATGAAGACAAAATAATTCCAGCGAAAAGTGAGATACCTACAACAAAACCTGTTGCAGCTCGATGTGTTCGTCCAAATGCAACAGTTGCTACTCCGTAAGCGAATAGTGCAGTACCGATTAGCTCAGCACTGAATAGATGCCAAGAAAATGCAGTTGTAGCTGCACCTGGAGTTGCGATGCCAGCATATTTGATAACTAAGATTGCAAGTGCAGCACCAGCAATTTCAGCAATAATATAATACAAAGCCTTTAGCGGTGTAATTTTATTTACAAACATAGCACCGACTACAAGAGCAGGGTTTACATATGCCCCACTAACATGTCCGAGACTGTAAGCCAAGAACATGAGTGTGAACACTGCGAAAATTGTTGCAACCCAAGGGTTTGCAGCAGTTGCTAAAATCAATACTAAAGTGAATATACAAGTTCCGAGTACTTCAGCGATATATGGTTTCATATTTTATGATTTAGTGAGTTTTAAAATTAATAATGAATAATAACTCTCTATGCCGACTATTATATCACCCCATACATCAAGATGGCTATCCACTAGGCGGCTTCATAAATCTCTAGTAAAATACCCAAACAAGTAATCAGTGCTTTTGCCCGATATGGGTAAAATAGCCATTTAAACAATAAAAAAACCAAAATAATCATGGAGCCCAACACAACACCACAAAATACTAACAATACAAATAGTAATAAGCCATTCTATATTACAGCTGCAATCCTAATTCCAGTTGCAATAGCTGGTTACCTACTTTTTGGTAAGAGCAATGAGGCTGTAGCACCTACAACTACTACTCCAAATCCAACTGACTCAGCAACAGAAGGTACACCTGAAGCAACTCCTGCTGAAGGAGACACTTCAACAAATTCTAAATATAAAGATGGTACATATTCTGTTAAAGGTGTTTATACATCACCTGCAGGTCCAGAAGAATTTCCAGTTACTATCACTTTAGCTGGTGACAAAATTACAGATGCAACGATGACTGTTAATTCTGAAAATAAAGGCTCTGTAAATTTCCAGACACAATTTAAAGATAACTTCAAAGAATTTGTTATTGGTAAAAATATTGACGAAGTTGTACTAACTAAAGTATCTGGATCTTCACTTACTCCAAAAGGTTTCAATGACGCTCTAGCAAAGGTTAAGACTGAAGCAAAGTCATAATCTGACGCTGTTTAATCTAAAGGTTTTGTGTAAGGGCCGGATAAAAGTGTTAGATGCAGGGTTTGGTGCGGGCGAAATTTATTTGAAAAAAGTCGAGACTTTGATAGGCTAAGTGTATCAATACATATATAGTCACAAGTCCGGCTTTTTTCTTTTGACTCTATCCAAGTGATAATGGTGATAATTGGCTAAAATCAAAAGAAATACAAATAATCCTGGATTGATGTTGTTTAAATACTGGTAAATACAGGTAAATGCTGGCTAAAATTTTTCTCAAATATTTCTAAATTTTATGATCAAATTCGATGCAATTGGTACAAGTTGGCAAATAGATATTTATAATCAGGAGGATTATGATGGTATGGAAACTAGTGGCGCGACTGGTGCTGATAGCGAGAGCACCACTGATAGTACGCCCAATGCGGCGGGTAGAACTGCTGCCGATTTTTTTGCACAAGTGCATGAAAAAATTATGAAGAGAATATCAATTTTTGATAAAGATTATTCTAGATTTAGAGACGATTCACTTGTTATGGATATGGCAAGAACTGCTGGTTTGTATAAATTACCAGAAGACGCAGAACCTATGATGACCCTCTATTATAAGCTTTATGCGCTTACAGGAGGTCTGTTTACACCCCTTATCGGCCAAACACTCGTAGATGCAGGATATGACGCTAAATACACCCTTGAGGAGAAAGTTGTAGGGGTACTTACGAAGCCTGTGACCTGGGCGGAGGCACTTAATTATGATCCAAAGGCAAATACTCTTGAGATTAAAAAACCTATGATTTTAGATTTTGGTGGAATTGGGAAAGGATACTTAATTGATATAGTCGGAGATATTTTATTGGAAAATGGCATCCGCAATTTTTGCATAGATGCAGGTGGTGATATTTTGCATGTTTGTACTGAAGGTGAGACTAAAAACAAAAGCGAAGGCGTGAGCAATGAAGTAAGAGATGACCAGGACGAAGGCGATGATAAGAACGTTTCAGCATCGGAAATTCCCCCACTTCGAGTTGGTTTAGAAAACCCTGAAAATATCAAACAAGTAATTGGTGTTGTCGAAGTAAAAAATAAAAGTATATGTGGGTCATCTGGAAATCGAAGAGCTTGGAAAAACTTCCACCATATTATGAATCCTAAAACAGGCGAATCATCTAGAAAAATTTTAGCATCCTGGGTAATTGCTCCTAAAACGATTGTTGCTGATGCACTTGCAACTTGCCTATTTTTTGTTCCACCAAGTGTTTTGATTACAGGTGGTTTTGATTTTGAATATTTAATACTTAATCCAGATTTTTCTATTGAAAAGTCAGAGGGGTTTGATGCGGAGTTTTTTAGTTAGTTCGAGTTCAGATTTTCTGATCTTATAAGTTTTTCTAACTTGGTAGCATTTCCATGACGGAGCATTCCTAAATATGAATTAAACTTATCCATATTTGAATTCTTTAATCTTTTAAACATCCTTCTTCTCGTGGAGGTTCTTAATACTCTATGGTCAGGGAAATGGACCCAACCGAGGAAATCGATCCCTGATGCAAAGGTATTTAGAGTAACTTTTTTTGGGTGAATTATTAGTGATAATTTTTTAAATAGAAAATCTTTAACCTTTGGTAACAAAGCTATCAACTCCGATTTATTTCTGCTCATAAGTAAAAAATCATCTGCATAGCGGATATAATACTTTTGTTTAAGTATGTGTTTTAAATATTGATCAAATTCATTCATATAAATATTTACTAACAATTGTGAAGTTAAATTACCTAAAGGCAAGCCTTTCCCTCTACTAGTAGATTGAAAACTGTCCATAACAATCTTAATTAATCCTAGAGTCATATCATCCTTAATATATTTCGATAATATTTTCAATATAATCTTTTGATCAACAGAAGCAAAAAATTTCTTAATATCACACTTTAATACCCAAAGTGTCTTACTGTTATTTTTGCTAGCAATATTTGTGAAATACTTAAATCTGCAAATTGCCTTATGTGTTCCTCGAGATACTCGACAAGAATATGAGTCATGAATAAATTTCTTATCAAAGACAGAATACAATTGTCTATAGATTGCATGATGCAAAAGTCTATCTCTTACTTTAGCTTTATGTATACTCCTAGGTTTAGGGTCAGAAATATTAAATGCATAATATCCACCATGTATATATGTTTTATCTTTTAAATCCTTGTGTAAAGATAAAATATTATCAGACAGCTGATATTGAAATCTTTGAACATCTTCTTTATTTCTTTTACCTTTAATAAATTCTTTCCATGCTTCTAGTAAGTTTTCTATTGAAATGATATTCTCATACATATGATAAATTCTCCGTTTAATATATTAGACCAAAAATCGACCCCCCCCCCCCGCTCAAAAACTAATACCTGTAGTATTAAAACTTAAAGACTCATATTTAATTTGGCAAGATTATCTTACACACTTTCCAAAAGCGAATCGTTTCACTATTGGATCAAAGATTGATACTTTATTTTTAGAAGCAATAGAAATAACTTTTATGGCAAGCTATACGCATTCTGAGCAAAAAATATTACTTGTCAGTAGAGGTATATCTAAAATTGATCTCATAAAAATATTCCTGCAACTTTGTTGGGAAATCAAGGCGATGGATAATAATAAATACGTACACCTCAGTATTAGATTTGATGAAATTGGAAAAATGCTCGGTGGCTGGAAAAAACAATTATTAAACAAAACTCCCAAATCATAATTGGATTGGGAGAAAACAGAAAAAGTGGCGAACCTCGAGGAAACGATAGTTGGCGTTCCAGTCGTTATCGAACCAATTGAGGTTGAGGTTGCGCTTCGAGTCGTCCTTGTTGAGATACGGCACGTTGCGGTTACCGTTAACCTTAGCAACTGAACCTTGTATGCAAAATCTTCTACCCCACTGCCCCTATAATTTTCCGGAGGCTGTATCTGATTTGTGACATTAATCTATCACCAATTTTACATACCAACTGTCTCTGATTTTTGAGAACAAACCGAAAAACACTCTTTAGAAAATCGTAACCTTCCAAATTCTCGTTTTAAGGGTTGCGGACAAATTACCCAAAGCCCTGACCTTAGATTTTTCATTTGTCAGGATAAAGTATATCAAATATTAAAATTATAAATTTAATATATAAATTAAAACGCCCTGCATAGCCGAAGCTAGTGCAGGACGCGACTCAAAGGGACAAAGGTCCCAAGAGTATAAGGGTCAGGTCGAAGGACTCGTGACCATAGGGACAGAGACCTTGCGAACC
>JAULBV010040003.1:0-31519 GCA_032358295.1 Pterothamnion heteromorphum | reverse complement strand
ATCATGAAGGGCAACAGCCAAAGTACAAGACTAAGTTTCCTTTGTTTTATAGGCTACTCAAGACGAGTTAGCCCTGCCCTCTGCAGATTTGATTTCTTTTTTGTCTTTAAGGAAATTCACTGATGCATATATTATACAACCTTTCACAACGAGCGGAGTTTATAGGTGCGGAATCTATAGGCTTTAAAAGCGAAGATTATCACCGGGAACACAGAAGAATTAATACAAGATATGAAAAATACCTTAGCAAGCATCACCTGTTCATTAATGGGCCTAGCCAGTGCCACTGCGGCAGTTAAACCAAACATTATCATCTTTTACGTCGATGACCTCGGCTGGCAGGATGTTGAACTCAATGATCTAGATAAACCCTGCCCCTACGAGACCCCGAACGTGATCAAACTCGCAAAGGCTGGGATGAATTTCTCTCGTGCCTACTCACCTGCACCGACCTGTGCTCCATCACGCGCTGGAATCCTAACGGGACAACACCCTGCAAAAATTGGGATGACTCATGTGGATCTAGGACAACTCGCGCAAGGGAAAAAAACCTCCCCGATGGTTTCTCCTTACCTTCAAGGGCCTCTCGACCTGAAGCTTCTTACGATCGCTGATGCCTTGAAGGCAAATGGCTACCGCACCGGTCATTCTGGGAAATGGCATGTCGGATCAACTGCCGCTAGCTATGGCTTTGAAGTCGTAAATCAAGAGCGTGGAACTCATCGAAGCTTGCCAGATCGAACCAAAGGTTTCGCAACCGCAGAGGATAAGAAATACCCTTTAAGTAAGGAAAAGTATGGGCCTATTAGTGAGAAAAACCCGGAAGGAATTTCCTACCCGTATGATGAAGTGACCGAGTCCGCGCTCGATTTTATTGAAAAGAATAAGACGGAGCCATTTTTCCTCAACCTCTGCCACTGGATGGTGCACGTGCCCATCGTGACACGTAATGGTAAATTACTAGAGCACTACTGCGACAAGCTCGGTCAGCCATTCCCTCCAAAGCCCGGTGATATTAAGCTACCGGGACAGCAGAATCCCTATTTTGCGGCCATGGTGACGACTGTTGACTGGAGCTTAGGAAGAATTGTTGATCATTTGACGGTGACTGATGACCCTAGAAACCCTGGTAAAAAGTTGATAGAGACGACCTACATTTTCTTCAGTTCGGACAATGGTGGAGCAGAAATAAAAGGAAAAGAAGTCATCTCTGATAACGCCCCCCTTAAGTATGGTAAGAAACATGCTGAAGAAGGTGGAGTCCGCGTGCCAATGGTCGTCACTGGCCCGGGAATCAAAGGGGGCACCGAATTCAATGCTCCGGTTAATCAGCTTGATTATTTTCCTACGATTCTGAAGTTTACGAGCGCAACAATTGACTCAGTAGACGAGAAGGCGCTGAGCGGTCTCGACATCTCGACCGTCTTAGAAGGTAAGTCTGAAAAGGTTCTGGATGCTAAAGGAGTCGAGCGTGACCACCTCTTCTGGCACTTCCCGCACAACTCCATGAAATCAGGTATCCTCAGCGGTGACTTCAAGCTCTACAGGCGATTTGTAACCAATGATTATGAGCTTTACCAAATAACGAAAGATGGCGAGCGCCATGACCTTGAGGAGATGAAAGATCTATCGAAAGATCCCGCCTTTAGTGAAGTATTAGAACGTTTGAGCAAGCAGCTTGATGCTTCTCTAAAAGCCAACAATGCCGAGGGTCCTTATTTAAACCCGAACTTTGAAGGCAAGAAAACACCCTCTGCTAAAATCACCGGATATCAGTTCGATGATGCGAGCAGGCTCGCCACAGTCACCGTAGATAAAGGAGAGCTCTCCATTAAGAAGGCCTACGTGATTTATCGTAGAATGCCTGTTGAGGGCAAGACCTCTAGCCACAAAGGAGAAGCGGGATTAGCAGATGATGCTAAACGCGGCGGAATGAGAGATCTCGCTAAGGTGAGTGCAGACGGAAACAGCGTGAGTGCTACGATCCCAGCGGGAATAGAGAAATACTGTTTTGTCGTCATCGATTCCAATAACTACAGGACCCTCAGTAAAGATTACCTGATTGGAACAGGCGCGGTAGAAGACGAAGTGCTTGAAAAAGTTTCGAAGAAAAAGGGAAAAAAGAGAAAGCCTAAGAAGGGAAAAGGTGAACAATAAGAATCACACAATTCTAAAACATTCTCTAAAGGGGACAGGGCTGATACCTTGTCCCTTTTTTGTGCGTTTTAGAGCATACAGGAACACGCACACGACCAATCATTTATTGGTTGTCCTCTTCAATGAGGTGGAAAAGTGACGTTTGCCACGCATATAAGGGGTTGTCTCCACTTCAATTTTTGGGCTCAATAGGGCTGAATAATAACAATGTGACTCTATTAAAAGGCATAATCGATTTCGAATAATCAGCCGAAAAGAAAGTTTCACCCTAGCGAAATTCAAACACACCACACAAAAAATGAAATACACACTTCCACTTCTCTTGGCCTTGCTGACTCTGCCGGCATCTGCGGCGAATATCAGCTGGGGAGCAGCCACCAATGTTTCCGCAGTTTCTGAAGTAGTAAATGCCGGAGTCTTAGTTGAAGCCAAGAATGGCGTGACTGGCACGGCTGTCCATACCGTGAATACAGTTCCTTTCACTGGGACTAATGGAGTCATTTTTACTGGAAATGGAGCAGCGGCCAATCAGTTGGATTCTGGAGGGGACACGGGAGATCCTGCCTACAACACCTTGCTCGATACGGTTGATTTTGGTGCCGATGGTAATCCTGGTAACCTTACTGTTGCGAATGGGCTACTCACCAATGGAGAAGAGTATCTGATCCAAATTTGGTATTGTGATGATGTTCGTAGTGTGGGTGACCGCGTAATGACATTTGGTGATGGTCAAGGAAACACGGTTAATCTAGATGCTAAAGGTGGTGGACAAGGGCAATTCGTAACCGGGACCTTTATTGCGGATGGAACGAGTCAGACATTATCATTCGATGCTGTGGGTATGTCAAAAGCTCACATTACAGCTTATCAGATTCGTGAAGCGGGAGTCATACCTGATCCGGCTATCCCGCCTGCGCCCACTAACCTTGAGGCGCGACCCGGCAATAAACGTGTCTTTGTAAGTTGGGATGCGAATACCCAAGGAAACTTTAAGGAATACAAATTGATGAGATCGACGACGATGGGCGGACCTTACACTCTCATCTATACTGGCACGGATCCTAGCTATGTGGACACAGGCCTCACTAACGGAACAACCTATTACTATGTAGTCACCGCGGTGGATACAGACGATGACGAATCTCCGACTAGCACGGAGGAGTCCCCGACACCAGACACCAATGCAGAGCCACCAAACTTCCTCTTCATTATCGCTGACGACATGGACACTTATACCGTGAATGCTTACCGAAAGTCAGAACCTTCCGAAACAGATTCATCCGGAAACCATTACGATGTAGACACTCCAAATATCGATCAATTGGCGGCTGAGGGAATGTTATTCCACCAAGCTCGTATCATGGGGGCAGAAAGACCTGCGGTTTGCACCCCATCACGCGCCTGCATCATGACAGGTCAGAATACGTGGGAGACGATGAAAAACACCAACTATAAAAAAGCCGCGTCTGTGGCACAGTCTCTCCCTGTCATCTTTAATGCCGGCACGCGCACGGGACAAACCGATTTGCCGTATGCAACCTACCGTACCTGCAAAGGTAAAAATTCCTACTTGGAGGTAAACGCAGAATTCACCGTAAGGAATGATGTCACTAAACGTGGTAACACAGATGGAGGCGGAAGTGAATGGCATGCTGACCATGGCATCGCCTATCTTGAAGACTGGGCAGATAACCACCAACCCAATGGTAAGCCGTTCTTTATTTGGCTCGGTTTCTCTCACCCGCATGATGAACGCCACGCCCGCGAAGTATTGACTCCAGCCCCAACACAGGGCGGAGGACTTAACCCAGACTTAGTCGGACGTTATAACTGTGTGAATACGGTCACCCCATCAACGATTGTGCTTAATCCAAATGCAGCTCCGTTGCCTTATAATCACCTCCCTATCAACGAGGCTGACGGCATACCTGCAAATTTCCCTTTCCACAATTTCGATCATGGACACCAGTATGTTCGCGATGAAATTGCCGCCGAAGGTATGGATAGGTATCGCACGGAAGCAGTAGTGCGTAATGAGATTAGCCGTAACAATGCTTGTGTGGACTGGATTGACCAGCAACTAGGCCGCGTTCTCCCTCGTCTGGAAGACCCTAATGGTGACGGAGACACCTCTGATAGCATCGTAGATAATACCTATATCGTCTTCACCGCTGATCACGGGATTGCCGTCGGCCGCCACGGACTCCAGGGTAAACAAAACCTGTATGAGCACAGCTGGCGCGTGCCCTACATCGTGAAAGGGCCTGGTATTGCTTCTGGAACAGAGTCGGATGCCTTGATCTATCTGCACGAAACTTTCCCTACCTTCTGTGATCTCGCAGGGATTGATGTCCCGACTTCGATCAACAATAACGACGGTCAAAGCTTCCGTGCCGTATTGGAGGGCACTTCCTCAACACACCATGATGCGACCTATGGTCTCTATGCCGGAGGTGGTGAGCCAGGTATACGGGCGGTGACAGATGGGCGCTTCAAGCTGCTGAAATATGATATCGAGACCGATACCGGTAATTCAGATCCGGAAGATGATCATGTAGGGACTCAGGAAGTTCAATTGTTTGACCTAGAGCAGAATCCGTTTGAACTACTTCCTGAGCATGGAGTGGCCAATCTTGCCCTTAACCCCGCG
This sequence comes from Pterothamnion heteromorphum, assembly GCA_032358295.1. NCBI lineage: Eukaryota > Rhodophyta > Florideophyceae > Ceramiales > Ceramiaceae > Pterothamnion > Pterothamnion heteromorphum. The sequence continues at coordinate 26,712 of JAULBV010040003.1, read as the reverse complement.
TATGCATCTATCCGCCAGCAGTTGGAGGAGAAGCTGATGGAAAAACGAGTCAAGTTTGACGATCCATTCCCATATCTCGGCGACCGTACACTGCTAAGATTTGAGGACAATTTCGAAGACCGTTTTCCTTTCGAAAACGATGGCACGGGTAATAATGGCGCTTCTTTTTCAGCCTTAGTTCCAGCTGCTACTGACTGTGTAATCGGAGAGGCGAATACAAAATCGCTCGATTTGGAACAAGACTCGCAACAGTATGTAGAAGTTGGTAACGGGACTGGCCTGAATTTCGGTGACAATCCCTTCACGATTGAGGCTTGGGTTAAACTAGAAACGCTACCTAACACAAATAATGCAGCTAGTGCCATGCCGCTGGTTCAGAAAAAGGTGATCAGCGCGAATGATTCCCAATTGGATTATCTGTTCTTGGCAGCTGCCGGAAACTTTGGATCTTCTACCACCTATAACAAAATGGCTCTCGTTCTCGGCTCCACCACGATCACCTCAACGTTGGAGATTCCGGATACCGGCTGGCATTACATCAGCGTCGCCTTCGATTCTTATACAGGGACGGTTCGCTTCAAGATGGATGGTCTGACAGATACCCAAACCACAACAGCAGTCAGTAATGAAAATACTGGACCACTGATAATCGGCGGGCATACCGCCTCTGGCACAGGTGTTATAGACCGCTCGTTTGATGGGTTGATTGACGAACTTAGCATTACCGATGGATTCCTTGATCCAGCCGAACTTCAGCCGCTTCAGGCGATCAGTGCTCCAGATCCCTTTTGTATTACGAGTTCAGTCTTAAGCAGTGATGGGAGCACGATCAGCCTGACCTTTAGCTCCTCAAGCACCCAGCTCTACACGATACAACGATCCTACACACTTGAGGCTAACAGCTGGGTAAATATCCAGAGTTTTGTCCCTGGGGCAACTGGAGTGGATGAAACCACCGTTAGTCAAATCAGCGTTGATTCCACCAAGCCCAAGGCATTCTACCGAATAATCACAGAGAGTCTTAAGTAGGTTAAGCGAATAAAATCGTTATAATCCACCTACAGACCGTGAAGGCACCTAGACCCACCCTCACTCTGCCCTAGTTGTTACGATGATACAGAAACGCTTGCCACGTAAATAAGTGGTTGCGCGCTCAACAGATATTATGAAAAATAAATAATCTTACTAGTGAGGAGTCTCTTCTAGCAAAGCAGTAGCCAAAAGGAAATCCCTGTCTAAAACGATCTCGAAACAAAAACAAAAAATGAAAAACACACTAAAATACACAACGACCTTTATGGGTCTCCTCGCGCTGCCACTCTCGGCTAGCTTTATGATTAATTTTGATACTGATGGTTCAGGAAACTTCATCGCCGGACCGAACTCTGGAGTCGGCGCAGTCGCAGGAAGCTACACTGGAATTGGATCTGTTGATAATAATATCACCACAGGAACAACTGGTGCCGATAGAGACATTAACGGTTTCGGAAATGGTGACACACTCGTCACAAGCATCATTGATGATTCAGGGACTCAAAACTTCAATCCAGAGGTGCTCAGCATGACTACGACTTTGGGATTAACAGGAACAGGCACTTCCACCGCAGATCTTCAGTTCAATAGAAACGGTACCGACAGGTGGAAAGGGTGGAAAATTGATAATTTTTCAGCAGGAGTTACAGAACTCAAAATCACATCTGTCTTAAATATACCTGTTCATGGTAGGCCCAATAGCCCAACTAGCCTTAACGGTTTCCCTTGGGGTATGTCAACAGAGCTATTCACCGCAGGAACTGGGCTAACGGCAGCTGATTTCGATATCACCTACACGATATCCGACCTCACTTTCTTGAGCGATCATACCGATCATAGCACTTCTACTCCCACGCTTCCTACCGGAGCAACTGCACATGGTTCTGCAGGATGGGAGACTATTACCGTAAATCCAACCTCTGTGGTTGCTCAATCCACTAATGGTTTTGAAACTTCGGGTACAAATGCAGATAGACTTCTCATTCGAGGTCTGAACGAAGATGGCTTGGGAGCCTTAGATTCTGTGGACGTTCAATCATTTTATGCCACTACCTTTGAGATGTGTATTAGCCCTATTAGTGGGGGAACATTCGCAGCCGACAGCGCGTTCGTTTTTTCCTTTGATGGTGACCGCTTACCTGTTCCAGAGCCTGTTCCAGAGCCGTCCTCAGCACTGCTGATTACATTAGCAAGCTTCGCTCTTATCGGGCGTCGCAAGCGTTAATCATTAGATTTTATAGTAGTAGTTTGTAGAGAGGTGGATTGGCCGTATTGCTCCGAAAGGGGCATTGGCTAATCCACCTCTTTTTTTGTTCGTTTCGACCAGTCAGTGAAAGGAGAGAGAGTTGGGCAGGGAAGTTAGGCGATTTGTGCGGAGATTTGTTTGGCTAAAAAAATTCAAAATGCAAAGGTGACGTAGGCAGTGGGCGATGCGCCGACGCTGCCATAACGTTTTTTGATATTTATAGTGATGACTGATGATGAAATGGTGGACTGCTCTGAGAAGGGGCGGCAGATGGAACGGTTGCGGGCGATTATGCATCGGCTGCGTGCGCCGGGTGGTTGTCCTTGGGATATTGAGCAGACGCATGAGTCGTTACTGCCGAATTTGATTGAAGAGGCTTATGAGGTCCTTGATGCGGTGCGACGGGATGATACCGATGATATACGAGAGGAGCTGGGAGATTTGCTCTTACAAGTGGTCTTTCATAGTGAGCTAGGTGAGGAGGCGGGGCGATTTGATTTTGATGGAGTAGCGCGGGAGGTGAGCGAGAAATTGGTGCGGAGGCATCCGCATGTTTTTGCGCCTGCGGAGAGTGATGCGGAGTCGAGCGATGAAGTGCTGACGCAGTGGGATCAAATTAAACGGGAGGAGAAGATAGCGCGTGGGGAAGATCCGGATGCGCTGAGGCCGTATTTGCATGGGATAGGGAAAGGACTACCCGCCACTTTACGGAGTGAAAAATTACAGAAAAAGGCGGCGAAGGTCGGCTTTGATTGGCCGACTTCCCATGGGGTCTTGGAGAAAATTGACGAGGAGCTTGGTGAGGTGAAAGAGGAGATGGCGAAGCATGTGGACGGCGAGGAGGCCGCCAAAGATCTTGGAAAAGAGATCGGAGATTTACTCTTTATCGTGGTGAACCTAGCACGCAAGCTGGGGGTGAATCCAGAGGAAGCTTTGGAGGGGACGAACCGCAAATTTACAGAACGTTTTGCCTATGTAGAGGCGGAACTGGCGAAGAAGGGACTCTCTTTGAAAGAGGCTGATTCTGCGAAGATGGAGGCCCTATGGGTGGATGCTAAGGAGGTTTCTCCTTAGTGGGGATGAGCTAGGTTTTACCACTTGATAGCGGCGGCGGCCCAGGTGAATCCTGCTCCGAAGGCGACCATGACGATGTTGTCGCCGCGTTTGAAGGCACCAGTGCGGTGGGCTTCGTCGAGGGCAATCGCGATGGCGGCGGCGGAGGTGTTTCCGTATTTATGAAGGTTGATAAAGACGCGGTCGTTAGGGACGGTGAGTCGATCTGCAATGGCATCGATGATGCGGAGGTTGGCTTGGTGAGGGACGATGCAGGCGATGTCCTCGGGGTCTAGATTGGCGCGTTCGATGACGGTGACGGCGGCACTTTTCATACGGCGGACAGCGTGCTTGAAGACTTCTTGGCCTTCCATGGTGAGGCAGGCGAGTTTGTCGTTGGCGTTCTCAGGGGTTGTGGGTTTGGCGGAGCCGCCGCCGGGGATGCTGAGGAGGTGAGTGAGGGAGCCGTCGGTGCCGATGTCGGTGGCGAGGATGGAGCCTTCGCCTTCCTTTGAGCGGCGAAGGACGGCGGCACCTGCTCCATCACCGAAGAGGACGCAGGTGTTGCGGTCTTCCCAGTTGGTGAAGGCGGAGAGTTTTTCGGCTCCGATGATGAGGGCGTTTTCAAAGGCGCCATCTGAGATGAGGCGTTTGGCCATTTTCATGGCGTAGAGGAATCCGGTGCAGGCGGCAGAGATGTCAAAGGCGACCGCTTTAGTGGCTCCGAGGTTTTGCTGAACGTAGCAGGCGGTGGCGGGGGTGAGGGTGTCGGGAGTGATCGTTGCGACAATGATGAGGGAAATGTCGTCGGGCGCGAGCTGGGCTTGTTCGAGGGCTTTTTTAGCGGCTTCGGTGGCGAGGTCTGAGGTGGCTTGGCCTTCGGCGGCAATGCGACGTTCTTTGATTCCTGTACGACTAGTAATCCACTCGTCGGAGGTTTCGACGATCTTCTCCAGGTCGGCATTGGTGAGAATTCGCTCGGGAAGATAGCTTCCAGTTCCCGCGATGGTGACGGGGTGCTTAGAGGTTGATGTGCTGTCAGAGGCTGTTGTTCCTGTCTGGGGCATAGGGAGAGGTTGGTGGTTCTGGGGGTGAGATTCAAGCTCAGAACCGAGTATTTTTGGGCAAAAAAAACCTCCTGCGCTAGTGGTGGGCGAGGAGGGTAGAGGAGTGGTAGCCGTTTTTATTAGTGGTTCATTTCTTCTACAATGGCGGGGTCGGAGATGAGTTTTTTACGTTGAATCATGACGGCGATGAAGGCGTCTTTTGTTTTGTCGGTATTGTTTTCCGAGATGGTGCTGATGAGTTCTTTGCAGGCGCTGTGGTAGGCTTCAAAACGGGGGTCGATTATTTTTGTAAGTTTGTCGAAGGCGTTGAGCGCTTCTTTCGCTTCCTTGATGTTGGCTTCTGAAAAGGTGATGTCGTCCTTGTATTGGAGAATGTAGCTGACTTGAAAGAAACTGGTGGCGATGATTTCTATTTCGTTGATGCTTCCTAGGGCAGAGAGCTTTTGGGGTGCTTCGCCGTTGCCAAATCCGAGGAGAAGTTCGGCGGATTTGTGGTTGGGCATGGTCTTGATGATTTCCTGAAGTTGACTTTGGATGGCGGGCTTTTTGAGAGCGTCGGAGCCTTCGTTTTTGATGAGAGTCGCTACTTTTTCAAAGGCCGTGATCGCTTTGAGGGCGTCGGCGGATTTTTCTTTGGGGGCGATGGCGAGGGCTTGGTCGAAGTCTTTCATAGTGAAGACTTGGATGTTGAGTAGGGGGTCAATGCCGGCGAGGAGGAGGATGTCGGCGACCCCTTTGCGGTTCTGCCAGGGGATACCGACGAGGTTGCAGTTACGGGCAGTGGCGCCACGTATTTTTCCAGCGACTCCGCCGATGGCGGTGATTTTCCCGTCCTGGGTGATGGCTCCGGTGCAGGCAAATCTGGGGTCGTTTTCGTTTCCGGTGAAGAGGGCATCAAGGAGGAGGGACATGGCAGTTCCGGCGGAGTCGCCTTCGAGGGGGGTGTTTTTGTCTTCCCAGACGATTTCGACACGGTAGTTGGAGGGGAGGCGGCCTTCGTCTTCGTGGCGGAGGCGCATGAGCTTGGCGACTTCTTCGAGGCTATCTCCATACATGTCGCCGACTTTTTGGTTGATGTAGAATTGGACGCCGTCGATGTCTTCGTCTCTGAAAGCAATGGCGGAGAGGGAGGCCGCTCCACCAGCTTGTTTGCCTCCAGAAAGTTGTTTGACGTAGAGGCCGTTGATGTTTGATTTTTTGCTCGCGAATTTTTCGGTATCTCCACCGGGGATGTCTTCTTTACGTTCGGTTAAGATGGTTTGGCTGTTGCGCATCCAGGCCGGGATGTTGGTGGGGGTGACGGCGTCTCCGAGGACGCCTTTCCAGTTAGCTTTAAATCCCGCTTCTTTGAGTTCGCTTTGGATGGCTTTGAGCTTGTCTGCTTTGGGGCCGTCGGGGTCGAAGCGGAGAGCGATGTCAGTGCAGTAGGCAGCGCACTTTTTGTTGTCGTTATTGTCGCGACGTTTGAGGCCTCGGATGGCGGAGTAGAGGCGGCTCGAGACACGGGAGAGCTTGGCGTCGCTGTTGAGAGGGGTGACTTTGGCTCCTTCGGTGAGTTGTGTGATGCAGCTTTGTCCGCGTTTGTCTTTTGGGTCAATTCGCCCTGCGATCGCGAGGGCTTGGGCGCGAAGATCGAGGTCGACGTTGTCGTCATGGTCAAAGTCGGCCGCTATGTAAATGAGGTTGGAGACGAGGCCGGCTTGGTCGAATTTATCGAGGTGGATTTTTTTTGCATCAAAGAGGTCTTTCTCCATGTTGGGCGGGCGGAAGCCGGCCGCTTGAGTGGGGAGCTGGACGGAAAGCAGAAGGAGTCCACAAATGGCAATGGCAAGGCAATCGGTTTTAGCTCGGAATGTGCGGTGGCGACTCTTGCTCATAAGAGAAAAGTTTATACCGACTTGATTGAGCATGAGAAGTGTTAAAACCACCACAGAGCTTCTGTTTCCCTACGGCGAGGTGCTTTGGAGTCGGTAAAACCTTTTGGGACCAGATTGAGGGACAAGGTAGCTTGTTTCGTGATCTGTGGCGGTGGTTGGCCCAGATTCAATGGTAGGGAAGGTGGTGAGGTCTGGGCTGCTAAGTAGGGTGTAGGTGAAGCCTGGGATGGTGGGAAAGGTGAGGAGGACGTTTGTTCCCGAGAGGGAGATGCTGCCGGGTTGCTGAGGGGCGCTTCCATCCCAGTATTTGTTGGCGTGTTGGTAGGCTGAGATGCCGATTTTGGAGCCAACGATACGACCTGGGCCGTCGTCGGGAGAAATGTGGATGCCTCCATAAATGCGAGATAGTCCGGCTTCATCGGCGGCGTCGTAGTAGGTGGCCCATTGAAGGGTAACGGGGGCGGTGGGCCCGTATTCGAAGAGGAGGTCACCGGTGTTGATGGTATGGCTAGAAATTCCGCCGGGAAAGTAGGCATCTCCCGTGAAGAGAGTCATTACTTCGGCTGCAGCGCGGCTGAATCCACTGTGCCCGGAAACGTAACCTGCAAAGGCGGGGGTGACGAAGGTGTCACGCTGGTAGGGAAGCCAAGTGGATGCTAAAATCCAGCCTCGTCCGCCGGCTTGGGTTGCGGGGTTGGCAGGTTCACCTTGCCAAGTATTCACCGCGATCTTTCCTTCGTTACCCGCGAGGTGCGCGTGAATTCCTCCTGCAGTGGTCGTGACGGTGGTGATTTGTTCAACGAGGCCAGCCTGTAATGGGATGCCCTGAGGGTGGTAGTTGGAAGCACTGAGGTCTGAGGATTGCCCGAGGAGCGCCATGTAGCGGATCGCCGAAATTGGGCGGACGTAATCGTAGTGGGCTTTGATTCCCCATACGGCAATCGCGGTGTTGTGGAGTGATCCATTGAGGGCGAGATAGAGTTTCACTTCCCATTCGAGTTCGCTAACCGAGATACCTGTCCCACCAATTTGGAGACTACTTGTAGGGCTGGCAATGAGGGCGTCGGTGACTTCGTTCGCGAGGACATTCCAGTGGCCTGGAGGGGTTTCTGATTCAGGGCCGTCGGCCCAAAATTCCGCCACACATCTTCCGTAGTCCGCATGAAGCACGTTATTAGAGGGGTAGGCAGATCCGGTGACGGGATTGGTTGCGTGTCCGATGCCATCGTTAAAGCCAAGGGTGTTGTTGCCGCGAGCGCTTGGAGAAAGGTTGATCGTAGTCGTATCAGTCGGCTCAAGAAGTTTGCTGAATGCTAAGACTTCAAGCGCGTTCGCCTTAAAATCGGCATCACCGTTACCCCCAAGTTGGGGCGGAGTGCCGGGATCAAAGTAAAGGTTATCAGCGTTTCGGTGGCAGGAATTGAGTCCGAAAGCCTTCACGCTTCCCCAATGAGGACCGATGAAACTTTGCACTTGAGAAGCGACTTGCCCGTTCTGGGTAAAAGCAACACTGAAGGCGAGTGGCTGCCAGCGGTTCAGGTCAACCCAACCGTTGGGAAATCCAGCTACCGTATCATTTGTCTGTAAAATAAGCGGAGCATTGACCGGCGAATAGCCAGAGGTATCGATGTAACCAGGAATGAAACTCTCATTGGCTCCGTCATTAGCTCCGTATGAAATGATCGCCGCCGCAATCCGATTTCCCAAAGCAGCGGGGCTGGAGCCGATTGTTGTCGTGGTTGCGGTATTGTGACCCAGTGCGCTCATCTTAGCATTGAAAGAAGCGAGCGAGGTTGCCGCGCTGGTCGAAAACCCATAACGGTGGGTCAGCACCCGATAAGCAGCATAGCTAATTGCCTCCTCACGCGCTGATTGAATGGTGTATCCTGCGGGCACGATTGCAGCTTCATTGTAAATATACCCCACCGCCGTTGCGTCAAAGGCCGCCCAAGCATCATACATCGCTACCGAGAGGTGAAAAAGATTTCGCGCATGGACGGTCGGAGCGGGGAAATCAATTCGGATCGCCTGTAAGTTTTCCTCATTCCACTCACGTGCTATTGATTGAGCAGGAGAAGATTGAGTAAATATAAAGCTAGCAAGAAGGGCAAAGAGGGAGTTTTTTCTCATGGGTGGGGGAGTGTGTGTTTGAAAACTAAATGAAAATAACAGAAACACAATAATGTATTTACAAATGCTGTATTTGACTGTTGTTTCAGCTCTTCTGAACTTCCAACAAAGCATTGCTCACAATCCAGAAGCATGGCATGAAAACTACCAAAATGTCACCCGTGCCAGAAAAACGTTATCTTATCATCGGCCAAGGTCTCGCCGGAAGCTGTCTGGCGTGGGCGCTTCATGCCGAAAGCGGAGGTCAAGCCGAGGTCCTGCTCATTGACCGCGAAGATGCGCACGGAAGTAGCCGCGTAGCGGCGGGCATGGTCAATCCCGTCACCGGAAAGGGCCTCAACCCTAGCTGGAGAATCCAAGACTACCTTGCCCCAGCCGTCGCCTTTTACAAAAAAATCGAAGCCGACTTAAATCTCCCCGCTAATCAAGTCTTCTGGCATGACAGCCCGATCGTGCGCCTCTTTGCGGGTGAAAAAGAAGAAGCCAAGTTTGAAAAAAAGCGCGAAGATTTATCTGCCTGGATTAGCAACGAGCAAAGTGAACTCCCCGCCGCCGTGCATAATCCGCACGGCCACACCACTTGGCGAGGCGGTGGCTGGCTCGACACCTGTGCCTTTATTGATGCTACTCGGAAAACCCTCCCGATCCAATACGACGACTGGGAAAATTTCCGCAAAAACTCCCTCCGTGAAAACGATCACCTCATCTTTTGCCAAGGCGCGGAAGGCCTTCTAGCAGCCGAGAAACCCTCACCAGAAAAAAGCCCGCACACCCTCCCGAATCTTCCCAAAAGACTCGCCAAAGGAGAAATTCTCACCGTGAAAATCCCCGGACTCAATCTCAAAGATATCCTCGTTCGTCACGGTTGGCTCATTCCCCTCGATCCTCAGAACCTCCACGGCAAGAGCGACCTTTACCGCGTCGGTGCCACCTATGAATGGAACCAGATCGACACTCAAGCCACCGAAGCCGCCCAGAACCACATCGACGAAATCATCCGCCTCTTTACGGATCTCCCCTACGAAATCATCGATCACGTCGCGGGCATTCGCCCCATCATGCGTCAAAGCCGCCCTGTCATTGGTCAAACTACCGATGGGCATTATCTCTTCAACGGACTCGGCTCTAAAGGCACCCTCTACGCCCCGAAAGTGGCCCAGCATTTAGCCCGCCACCTCCTTCAAAATGAACCCCTCCACCGTGATTATCTCCTCAGCTAAAACACGGAGGCATCAGGGTCGAGCTAGATTATTCAAAAACCAGAATATCAGTATTTAAGATCGCCAAAGCATTTGCACTCGTTTATTCTAAGAGTTCTGCGCCCCCACGCATTAATTCACCCCTACCAAATTTCCCATGTCTCCCAAACTACCCTTACTCACCTTGTCGCTTGCCCTCAGCTTACCGCTATCCGGGCAAGATGTTGTTGCTGTCCCCGAGGCACCCCAAGCCCCCGCCGCATCCCCAGTGGCCGCGGTCCCGATAGAGCCAGCCGCCCCGATCGAAAACCTGCACCTTAAAGAAGGCAGCCTCGGCTACTTGCTCAGCGCGCCCGACTTAGCTCTCTTTGAAAAAGGAAAACGCCTCGGACACGTTCAAGACAACACCGCAAACAGTTATCGCCGCCTCGTTCAGCGCACCATCATGCCCAGCGAAGCTCCTCCATTTTACGGCCCCGTCCTCACCTTTGATGACCAGATCGTCCCCGCCGCGCCCGACCACGCCAGTGCCATGGAAATTGCCAAAGATCTCCAGAAGGTGGGTGCACGTGCCATCTTTTTTGCCAACATCCCAGGCGTCGACAAATACTCCGTCCTTAAAATTGCCAAGCGTTCAGGCAACTTCGAAAGCAAAGAAAAAGCCTGCCTAGCCCTCCTCAACAGCAAACGTAGCAGCTTTATGAAAGCCACGCATGAACTCCTCCGCATGAAAAATGCACCTGACTCCAACGGCCACGCCCAATACACCTGTGAAGTCTATAACCACACCGCCTTCCACCAAGACCTCCTCCGTGCCAAAGCCTCCAGCGACGCTTTCAAGCTCGGTCTCGTCGGCATCGACTTCATCGAAAAATGCCTCGACGAAGCTTACGCCGCCGAACGCCCGGGTTGGAAGCGCACCCGTTATTTCCGTTTTCCCTTCCTCCATGTTCCCAAAAGTCGCGACGCCCAAGAACTCCTCGACGCCAAATTTTCCGAGCTTGGACTCATTTCCGTGGGCGAAACGCAAGACTCCAAAGACGTCCACAACAAGAGCTCTAAAGAGGCCTACAAATCCCTCGCCGCAGCTCAAAAAGGCCTCCGCTATAACCCTAAGCTAGGCGGAACCTACGGTAAAGCAGATCGTCCCGTCGCCCTCTTTCACACCAAAACATGGCGCGACCTCAAATCAGGTGTCCTCAGCGCCATCAAAGAATCGTCCTCTAAAAAGGAAGCCCACCAAGCTGAACAAATCAAGAGCCGTATCGAAATCAAGCGCAAGGAACATCAACGTATCGAAGACAAACGCCAAGAAGCCGCTGCCCTCGCCGCCGCGGCCGCCATGGAAGCTGAAGCCGAGAAAAAACGCCTCGCTACAGAGGCCGCAAAAGAATCAGAACCGGCTGAAGAAGTTGAAGAGAGCCCATCAGCCGAAGCAAACGAGAGCGCAGAAACTCCTGAAAACTCAGATAATTCCTAGCTCCTGAAGCTGGCGTTTCGCGGTCCCCGCAAAGTCGCGGTTTGCCGCCGGAGAGGCAGGGGAGGGGTGTAAGATTTTCCCAATCATCACCTCGTCAGTAACACCTGCCACTTGCGCCGCCTCACGGAGTTTCTTCTCCGCATAAGCACCCACCCCGATGAGTTTTTCAGGCTGAAAGATTCTGATCATCTTCACGAGGTGGGCGAGACAAGCCGCATCCACCGGCGCTATTGACTCCTTGGGAAGTTTATCTGGAGTGATATTAGCCCCGCTTTCTTTCATCCAAACGAGCGGGCAAAAGTTCACCACGAAGTGATCTTCAAAAAAGGCCTCCGCACTCGCGAACTCCTCCGCAAAGAGCCCCCACAACCGCCGCCCAGAAACCTCTGAGCGCGGACAGTCAAAACCAGTGATCGGGCGTTTAGGGTGCTCGTGCTTAGGCTTCTTAACTGGCGCAGAAATCTGCATCCAGTCACGCACCGCCGGGATCTCGCCAAAGGGAACGCCTGTTTGCGCCATCCCATAGGGCCCTGGATTCATCCCTAAAAAGAGAACCTTCTTTGTCCCCGTTCCATATTTTTTCAGGAAAAACTCATGAGGCACACGCGCGTATGTGAGCGGATTATAAACACAAGCCACCTCCTCTGGAAAAGCCAACCCATCCAGAGCCCGGCAAAGCGTACGGCCAGCACGAATCAGCTTTTCAGACATCGATACAAGGTTTTTTAGAGTAGCCTGCTAGGTCTAGTTAAAAGGAGGGACGATTAGCTCGTCACCAACCTGCAAAGTAGGATTACCACCCATGAACGATCCAGGGATCGGGTCAACTGCAGCGACACCAGCTCCATACATCTTCGTCACTTGAACGCGTCCCGCAATCCCATCCCCGCGGCGCACCGCAAGAGTTTGCTGTTCTTGCACCGCATCAGGACGGACAATCTGAATGCCCGCGTATCCCTCAGGAGCAACCTCGGTGATTTTCGCGGTCAAAAGCGCACTGCGAATCAACTTCGCACGCCGAGACATCTGAGCCTCATCCACTACGATCTCCGCAGGCGGGAGCGTATCTTCGGCCGTCAAGGCCTCCTCCAGAACCTCTTCACCTGCCGCAAGCGCTTCTTGTTCCGCCTTCATCGCAGCTAAATCTGCCTCCTCTTGAGCTTCAGAGGGAATAGTCGCCTCTGGGAGTTCTGTTGGAGCAGGAAGGGTTGGCATCGAATTCCCCGCACCCGTAGCAGGGATGTTTGGCTGATAAGGGGCAACGACCGGAGCAGGAGCCAAACGCATTTGGTCAAGCTGAGCCATTTCGGCATTCAGACTGCGGATCTCTGACTCAAGGGCTTGCGTATCCTCAGGCTTCGTTCCCTCGGACATAGATTTGAAAATCCACGCAAAAGAGCCAATGAGCAAAACGCTCATCAACCCAAGTAATAGGCTTATTGTGTTCATAATTTAGAGTGATAGGTGTTGTTCCGATATAAACCAAGGCTCATGAAAATTACAAATTCAAAAAATACTCATTCTTACACGCGAATCGACACTCCAACCTTGAAATCTCTAAAAAAATAGCCACTTTCTAAACAAATCACCCTCTCTAAAACGGTAACTTTAAAACACAACTGACTCATGATCGAAGCCGAAAACCTCACCAAGAAATTTGGCCGTAAAGTCGCCGTTAATAACCTCTCCTTCACCGTCAAGCCTGGCGAGGTCCTCGGTTTCCTCGGCCCCAACGGCGCTGGAAAATCGACCACGATGCGCATGGTCACTGGCTACTATCCGCCCACCAAAGGCTCCATCAAAATCTGCGGCATCGATCTCGCAAAAAATCAAAACGCCGCCCAAGAAAAAATCGGCTACCTCCCCGAATCGGCTCCCCTTTACGACGATATGACAGTCCGAGGCTTCCTCGGTTTCTGCGCCGACCTCCGAGGCCTGCGCGGCAAAGCGAAACGCCTCGCCCTCAGCCGCGTCCTCGAAACTTGCTTCCTTCAAAGCGTTGCTCGCCAATCCATCGACACTCTCTCCAAAGGTTACCGCCACCGCACCTGCCTCGCGCAAACCCTCCTTCACGACCCCGAAGTTCTCATCCTCGACGAACCCACCGACGGCCTCGACCCGAACCAAAAAAGCGAAGTCCGCAAGCTCATCAAAGACCTCGGCCAAACTAAAGCGATTCTCTTCTCCACCCACATCCTCGAAGAAGTGGATGCCGCCTGCACCCGCGCCGTCATCGTCGACCAAGGAAAAATCGTCGCCGACGGCACCCCCGCCGAACTCCGCAAACAATCTGGCACCGACTCCCTCCACGACCTCTTCCAAAACCTAACCCACAGCGACCCTGCTTGAGTTTCAAAAATCAAAAAATCTGCGTTAATTCGCGTTCATCTGCGGTTTAAAAAACAAAAGCGACCACTCTTCTCAAAATGCACACCTACACCATCTTCAAGCGCGAAATGAAAAGCTATTTCACGCACCCCATCGCCTACGCCATCATCATCGTCTTCCTCCTTCTCTCCTTTGGTCTCACCTTCACCTTCGGCCGCTTCATTCGCCTCGGTGATGCCAACCTCGAATGGTCCTTCCTCTTCTGGCACCCGTGGATTTACATGCTCCTCGGCCCTGCTCTCGGGATGCGCCTCTGGTCAAACGAGCACCGCACCGGCACCATCGAACTCCTCGGCACCCACCCGCTTTCCACCTGGTCGGCGATCATCGGGAAATACCTCGCCGCCTGCACCGTCTGGCTCATCGCCCTCGCCCTCACCTTCCCGATCTGGCTCACCGTCAACTACCTCGGCAGTCCCGATAACCTGACCATCTTCTCCGGCTACCTAGGCAGCTTCCTCGTCTGTTGCACCTTCTTAGCCCTCACCTGCCTCGTCTCCGCCTTCACCCGCGACCAAGTCGTTTGCCTCATTCTCTCCGTCTGCCTCTGTGTCTTCATGGTCCTCTGCGGCTACGACGACATCATCCGAGAAATCTCAAAAGTCGCCACCGCCCCCATCACCGAAGGCGTCATCTCCCTCGGCGTCTGGGATCATTACCAATCCCTCATGCGCGGCTCCTTCCGCCTCCAAGACTTCATCTGGTTCACCACCATTATCTCCGCCTCCCTCCTAGGAACCAACGTAATCCTAAGCTCAAAACGCTCTTAACCATCAATCTATATTTAGACAGAACCGTAGCGAAGCGGAGTTAGCCAACGGCAATTAATAAAATTTATAAAATTAGATTCACTCCAGCTATTCTCAAAATCCAAGCGATCTAGTAATCATCATCTTGTAGATCCTGTTAATCTTGTCAGAAAAAAGAGCTAAAGCATTCTTCAAATTGTTACGTAGTCACCTCAAAGCCTCCTCGATCCACCAGCAATAATTCTGTTAATTTTATTAATTCTGTCAAAAAAATCCCTCTCCCGTAATGACTTCTAAACTCCGCGCCATCCTCGCCATCGCCGCCCTCTTTCTCATTGCCATCTTTGCGAACTGGCTCATGCGTCTCACCACCGTCGGGAACAAGGGCCTCGACCTCACCGAAGACCAACGCCACACCCTCTCCGACGGCACCCGCGCCATTCTCAGCGAACTCGAAGCCCCCGTCACGATCCGCTACTACGCCAGCCGTGGCTCCGAGAATATGCCGCGCGACGCCAAGCTCTACATGAAAAAAGTAGATGCCCTTCTTCGCGACTACCGCAACCTCGCCGCCAACGGCCAGCTCCGTATCGAAAACTTCGACCCCCGTCCCGACACCGACGCCGAGGACGCCGCCGTCCTCGACGGCATCTCTGGCCAACGCCTCGTCGATGGCGGCTACGAAGAAAATATATTCCTCGGCCTTTCCGTCAGCTGTCTCGATCAAAAAACAGCCATCCCATTCCTCGATCCTTCCAACGAAACGATGCTCGAATACGCGCTCTCCCGCGCCATCGCCGAGGTCTCTCGTAATAACAAACCCACCCTCGGCCTTATCTCCTCCCTCCCTCTAAGTGGAGGCCAGCCGAACCCTGCCACCCGCCAACCAGGCACCCCGCCGTGGCTCATCTACAGCCTCCTCGAACAAAACTACCAAATCCAAGACCTCGGACTTAATCCCACCGACATTGACTCCGAAAAAATCTCCACCCTCCTCCTCATCCACCCCAACGGGATCACCCCCGCCACCGAATACGCGATTGATCAATACGTCCTCCGTGGCGGTAACGTCATCGCCTGCCTCGACCCCCATTGCCTCTCCGCACCCACCCCGAAAACTAACCCTCTCATGGGGATGATGGGCGGAGGCCAAGCCGAATCAACCCTGCCGACCCTCCTACCCGCGTGGGGCATTGACTTCGACCCCGCAAAGTTCATCGCCGACCTCGCCAACGCCAGCCCCATGCAAAACGGCGCGGCCAACCCTTCCTACCTCAACCTCTCCAGCTCCGCCATCATCAGCACCCCCGGAAAGGAAAAAGAAATCGCCACCCAAGACCTCACCAATCTCTTCTACATCGTCAGTGGTTCTTTCAAAAAATCAACCACCGCCACGACAAACAAAGACCTCATCTACACCCCACTCCTCCAAAGCTCTGCCCAAAGCGGCTTTCTCCTCACCGCCGCCCTCCGTGTTCCTGGCAACACAAACCCCTACGCCAACCTCCAAACGGACAACACGCAACACCACCTCACCGTCCGCCTCCACGGCAAATTTCAAACGGCCTTCCCCGAAGGTTGCCCTAGCAAAACCGCTCAAGAAAAAGAAATCCCCATCGACGACGGTCACCTTGCCGAAGCCAACAAGCCCGGCACTGTCCTCCTCATCCCCGACGCCGATTTCCTCAACGACCAAGCCTGCTATGCTAGCCAAGAATTCAACGGTCAAATGATGGTCGAACCCATCACCGACAACCCCGCCTTCTTCTTCAACAGCATCGACCAACTCAGCGGCTCTCCCCACCTCATCGGTGCGCGCTCCCGCACCTCCTCTCGCCGTCCCTTCACCCTCCTTCAGGAAATGGAAGCCGAGCACCAAACGCAAGTCGGCGCCCAAATCCAAGAGCTCGAAACACAACGCGAAACCGCCATTGCCAAGCTCCAAGAACTCCAAGCTCAAAAATCCGAATCGACCCAGCTCTTTCTCAGCCCCGCCCAAGAAGCAGAAATCGACCAACTCGAAGCCCAGCAAGTCGAAGCCTCCCAAGCAATCCGCGCGAAGCAAAAGAATCACAAAAGGCAAAAGGACGCCCTCACCTCAAAAATCGTCCTCGCCAACCTAGGAATCGTCCCCGTCGCCGTCTTCCTAATCGGCCTCCTCACCCACTGGACAAGAAGAGCAATTGGCAGAACAAGATAAGGCGATTAGACATCTTTTCAGACAGAATTAATAAAATTTATAAAATTAGGTTCACTCCAGCCATACTCAAAATCCAAACGATCTCTCAAAAAAATCTGCGTAGATCTGCGTAATCTGCGGTTTTAAAAAAAGAGACGAGGCCTTTCCAAGTGAACCCGCAGCCCCAAAAAAAAGCCACTCGATCCACCAACAATAATTCTGTTAATTTTATTAATTCTGTCAAAAAATCTTCATGAAAACTAAATCCCTCTTCCTCCTCTGGGTCCTCGCCGCCATCCTTGGACTCTCCGTCTTTGCGATGCAAAAGATCAACCAAACCCAGAACTCCTCTGACACCCTCTACGCAACGGGAGACCTTCTCCTCCCTGACCTAGACCCCGCTAACCTCACTGGCGTCACCATCGAAGGCGTTGATAAAAAAAGCACCCACCTCGTCCGCGAAAATAAACTCTGGCGCGTCCAAGAGCGCGAAAACTACCCCGTCAACACCTCCAAACTTAGCGAGATCATCGACACCCTCGCCAACGCCAAGATCACCCAATCTCTCCAAGCTAGCCTCTCCTACAACGCCCGCTTCGGGATGGACCGCGCCAGCTCGGACCCCGCCCAGCGCGGACTCACTCTTACCTTACACGAAGGCGACAAACGTCGCCTCATCCACCTCGGCAAAGCCAGCACCAGCAACAAACTCGGCGGCGCCACCGCAGGATCAAGCGGAGCCAGCAACAGCGGCGGACGCTTCATTCGCCTCGGCGCCGACCCCGAAGCCATCTACACCATCAACGACAGCCTCCCCAGCCTCAGCACCCAACCTGCCGACTGGCTTCAAACCGAATTTCTCAGCATCGACCACCTCAAATCGATCAGCCTCACCGCACCCAACGACAATACCTTCAAACCTTGGACGCTTAGCCGAAAAAGCGAGGCGGGCGAAAACAGCGACCTCCTCCTCAATGGTCTCAACGGAAACAAATCGACCAATCTAACCGAAACGAACAACCTCAAAAACTTCCTAGCGAACCCCCGCTTCCTTGATGTCCTAAACAAAGACGAAGCTGAAAAAAAACAAGGCGATCCTAGTAACCAACGTCACGCCATCCTCACCACCTTCGACGGCTTCACCTACCAGCTCAACATCCGCGAAACAAAACCGACTAGCGATGGCGCGGAAGCCGAAACCAACCCCGCCCTCGGCCCGAACCAAAAAGAGCAATCCTACCTCCTCAGCTACCAAGTCACCCTCGACCTCCCACCGCTGAGCGAGACCGACAAAGAAGCTGCCCAAAACACACAAGACGCCCTCAAAGAGAAATTCGTGCGCGAGCAAACTCTCGAAGGCCGTATCTTTGAACTCAACTCCTGGGATCTCTCAGCCCTCCTCAAAAGTAAATCTGACCTCATCGCCCCGGCTCCTGTGAATCCAGCATCGGTTCCCGCCGCCCCAGCTTCTCCCTTGCTCGTCCCGCCAGCTCTTTAGCAACATTGGCTTGACTCAAAGGCTCTCATTTACAAACGTCTCCGCATGGGAAGAGCATTTGAAGCACGCCGTGCCGGAAAAGAAAAACGTTGGGGAGCTATGTCCAAATTGTTTCCGAAGTTAGGAAGAGCCATTACCGTCGCCGCCAAAGAAGGAGGATCCGACGTCGAAACCAATGGAAAGCTTCGCGCCGCCGTCAACACGGCCAAAGCACAGAACATGTCGAAGGAGAATATCGACAAGGCAATCAAGCGCGCCACTGAAAAAGACGCCGCCGACTTCGCCACCGTTAACTACGAAGGTAAAGGCCCCCACGGTGTCCTCATCTGGATCGAAACTGCCACTGATAACACCACCCGCACCTTTTCTAACGTGCGCATGATCTTCAACAAAAACGGCGGAGAAATCATGAACAACGGAGCCCTCAACTTCATGTTCAACCGTAAAACGATCATTGAATTCGATAAAGCCGACGACCTCAACCTCGAAGAAATCGAACTCGAACTCATGGACCACGGTCTCGAAGAGCTTCTCACGGACAGTGACAGCACTGCAACCGTTATTGGAGAACTCACCAGCTTCGGCGACCTCAATGCCGCTTGTGAGAACCTCAAGCTGAATATTACCAAGGCCCGCCTCGAATACCTCCCTTCTGACCCTAAAGAATTCAACGAGGAGCAACTCACCGACATCGAAGACTTCATCGACAAGTTAGAAGACGACGACGACGTGCAACTCGTCTTCACCAACATCGCCTAATGTTCATATAGCCGAGGGGAGCACACCCATCTTGGGTGTTTCTTTCTGCATCCTGCGGAAAGATTCAAAAAAGAAACTCACGAAGTGAGCAAATAGAACAATGCGTGCCCACCTGCAAAGAACCACCCAAGCCCAGGTCAAGGTTAACGGAGCGACCCTCGGACAAATCGAAAGTGGCCTCCTCGTTCTCTTAGGGATCGAAGCCGCTGACACGCAAGAAGACCTCGACTGGCTCGCCAAAAAGATTGTCAACCTTCGCATCTTTGACGACGCGGAAGGGCAGATGAACCGTTCCCTCCTCGATATTGGTGGGAACATTCTTCTTATCAGTCAATTCACCCTTCACGCCAGCACCAAGAAAGGGAACCGCCCCTCATATCTCCGCGCCGCTCGCCCAGAAGTTGCGGAGCCACTATACGAAGCGATGGCGAAGACTCTCTCTAGCCTCCTCGGTCATCCCATCGCGACAGGCCAATTTGGAGCGGATATGCAAATCTCCCTCACCAACGACGGGCCAGTCACTATTCTCATCGACACCCAGGCACGGGAGTAAAAGGAAGGCCTACCACAGCTTCGGTAGGGCGGACTGGCCTCAGTCCGCTGTGTCTAGAAGTGATCCATGCCCTTCTAAAAACAAAACTAGAAAAGCCCGCAAATCAGCCTATCTTCTGCCCAGTAAAACCTTTCTTTAAACGTGGCAAAAAAACCTTCTCCCAAAAAAGCGGCCTCCCGAAAAACCGCGAAAGTTACTAAAATTGCTCCGCTAGAGGACGCCATCCACGTTACTGGTGCACGCCAGCACAACCTCAAGAACCTCGATCTCTCCATCCCCCTCGGCCAGCTCACCGTGATCACTGGCCCTAGCGGATCAGGGAAGTCATCTCTCGCTTTCCACACCCTCTACGCCGAGGGTCAACGCCGCTACGTCGAAACGTTTTCTCCGTATATTCGACAGTTCTTTGACCGGATGGATAAGCCCGCCGTGGACAAAATCGACGGTATTCCTCCCGCCATTGCGATCGAGCAAAAGAACAACATTCGCTCCAGTCGCTCGACTGTTGGAACGCTCACCGAGATCAATGATTACCTAAAGCTTCTCTTTCCTCGGCTCGCGATTGGTCACGATCCGAAGACAGGCGAAACCATCCAACCCGATACCCCCAACAGTATTGTCACATGGGTGAATGAGAATTGCGCAGAGGAAAACGTTCTGGTCACGTTTAGCGTTAGTGTCCCGCCCGAGACCGAACCACAGGATTTTCTAAGCCTTCTCCAATCGCAAGGTTATCTCCGGATGTTAGAGGGCAAAGAAATTCTCCGCACCGACGAAGCATACCCCGCGCCGAAGCTTCCCGCCGAAATTCAAATCATCCAAGACCGTCTCAAGGTCACCGCACGCAATAAGACGCGCCTCTACGAAGCCGTCGAAAACGCCCTCAAACTAGGGAAGGGGAGTTGCACGGTCCATTATTCAAAGAAGAAATCCTTCAATGCCTCATGGGCACCACTCCAGAAGCCAACACCCGCGCTCTTCACTTTCAATAACCCTCTCGGTGCTTGTCCCACTTGCCGAGGCTTCGGACGCACTATCGGGATCGACCTTCGCAAAGCGGTCCCCGATCCCTCACTCAGTCTTGCCAAAGGGGCGGTCAAACCTTTCACCGGAGAACGAGGGGAGGACTGCCAACGCGACCTCCTCCGCCTTGCCAAGAAAGCAGGAATTTCCACCACCGAGCCATGGCATCACCTTCCGCCAGCGCATCAGAAATGGGTTCTTCATGGCGAACGCAAAAAGCCTGCAGGCATGAAATCTCTCGAACACAGCGAGAAGCTTTGGCAAGAAGGTGAGTGGTATGGGGTGCGCGGATTTTTTGATTGGATCGAGACCAAGTCCTACAAAATGCACGTCCGCATTTTCCTTTCCCGCTTCCGATCATATACCGAATGCCAGGACTGCCACGGGAACCGTCTCCAGCCTCACGCTCTCGCCTTCACGATCAAAGGCCAGACTCTCCCCGACCTCTGGCAAATGCCGATCGAGGAACTCGGCCCCTTCATTGATGGCCTCATCACAGAACATCCCAACCTCAAAGCCGACCGCTCGCTCGACACGATCCTCACCGAGGTAAAAAGCCGTCTCGACTACCTCGACCACGTCGGCCTGAACTACCTCACCCTCGACCGCTCGGCCAACACCTTGAGCGGGGGAGAGATCGCTCGCGTTAACCTCACCACCTGCCTCGGCACCTCGCTTACGGGAACCCTCTTCGTCCTCGATGAACCGACGATTGGTCTGCACACCCGCGACATTTCCCGTCTCACAAAAATCGCCCACAATCTGCGCGACCAAGGCAACACCCTCATCGTCGTCGAGCACGACCCCGCCTTCATGCAGGCCGCCGATCACCTCATCGACATCGGCCCCAACTCGGGAGAGAACGGTGGCGAAATCGTCTACAGTGGCATGAGCGTCCCGCTCATGAAGAAGTCAGCCTCAACGAAGTTGAGCAAGAAAAAGAACCATGACCGAGACGGTCATGCCACAGAAAAAACCACTTCTCCAACTCTGCCTTACCTGAACGGGGAGAAGTCGATCCCCACCCGCGCTACTCCGCGTAAGGTGAAGACTGGCCCTAAGCACCGCCTCCGCCTCCAAGGAGCAAGCTGTAATAACCTGCAGAACCTCAACGTAGATTTCCCGCTCCGTGTGATGACCGTGCTTACCGGTGTTTCGGGAAGTGGCAAATCGACCCTCGCGCACCCCGTCCTCTACCGCAATCTCGCGACCCAGCTCGGGCAACCGTGTGCCGAGGAACCTGCTTATTTGAAAAAGCTAGTCGGGGCAGAGCATATCGAGGAGGTGCAAATCATCGACCAAACACCCCTCGCACGCACCCCGCGATCGACCCCCGCCGTCCTCCTCGGCGCTTTCACGCAGATCCGTGAACTCTTCGCGCAGAGCGTCGAAGGGAAGGCCTCCAAGCTCACTCCGGGGTTCTTTTCCTTTAACTCCGGCAAAGGCCGCTGCCAACGTTGTAGTGGAACCGGCTTCGAAAAAGTGGAGATGCAATTCCTCTCCGACCTCTTCCTAACCTGCCCCGACTGCAACGGCTGCCGCTACACCGCCGCCGCCCTCGAATACACTTACCGTGAAATGAACGTCGCGGAAATCCTCAACCTCACTGCCCAGGAAGCCTGCACCTTTTTCAAGACCGAAGAACACGGAGAGCTTGAGAAAAAAGAACTCAACCTTCTCAAGAAAATCGAGAAGGCCCTTCAGCCCCTCCTTGATACAGGACTCGGTTACCTCAAGCTCGGTCAACCGCTCAACACCCTCAGCGGTGGAGAAAGCCAACGCCTTAAACTCTGCCAACTACTCGGTGGATTGAGTGCCAAGGCGACCGAGAAAACAAAGCTACTCATCCTCGACGAACCGACCACGGGACTCCACTTCACCGACATCGAGCGGCTCCTCACCATCTTCAACCGACTCGTTGACCACGGCCACACCCTCCTCGTGATCGAGCACAACCTCGACATCATCAAAAACGCCGATCACCTCATCGAAGTCGGCCCCGAAGCTGGCACCCACGGCGGAGAGATTACCTTCACGGGCACCCCAGAGGAGATTCAGAAAACGAAAACCCCCACCGGGATCGCCCTTAAAAACGCAACGAAAGCTCTCAGCGCTCCCATCAAAAAAACTGAAAACTCACAAACTGGAAAACTGGCAAACTCGATCTCCATCCGGGGAGCACGCCACCACAATCTCAAAAACATCGACCTCGATATCCCACGCGAGCAGATGGTCGTCATCTCTGGTCTTTCGGGTAGTGGAAAATCGACGATTGCCTTCGACATTCTCTTTGCAGAAGGGCAACGCCGCTTCCTTGATTCGATGTCGCCCTACGCACGCCAGTTTGCGGAGCAGTTAGAAAAGCCGGACCTCGATAAGATTTCCGGCCTTCCTCCGACCGTGGCGATCGAGCAACGCCTCACTCAAGGCGGCACCAAATCCACTGTGGCCACTGTCACCGAACTCTACCACTTCCTCCGCCTCCTCTACGCAAAGGTCGCGATTCAACACTGTCCGGTCTCAGGCGAAGCCGTGATCTCGCAAACTCCTGAAGCGATTGCCACGCAGATTCGCGACCTTGTTAAAAAGAACAAAAGCGTTCCCGTCCTTGCCCCCGTCATCCGTGGGCGCAAAGGGTTCCACACCGATATCGCCGATGCCGCGACGCGCCAAGGATATGCTAAATTACTCGTAGATGGTGAGCTGATCGATACGGCCGACTTTGAGCCACTCGCCCGATACAATGAACATGATCTCGACTACGTAGTTCTAGAGGCGAAGCCTAAAACGAGCGCCGGTGAACTAGCCTCAGCTATCGAAACTGCGCTCCGCATCGGGCGTGGGACGATGCGTGCCTACTTGGCGGACGGTTCATTGGTTACCTTCTCGACCGCGCGTGTTTCGGCGGCCACGGGGGAATCTTTCGAGGAGCCTGACCCCTCCCACCTTTCATTTAATAGCTCGCGCGGCTGGTGTAAAACTTGCCGAGGCTATGGCCACATCACCACGACTTACAAGCGGGACAAATCACACGAGTATAATTCCCTCGCAGAAGCCGAATTGCATGAAGAGGTCGCGCAAAGTAAACTTACCGAAGACGAAAAAATCCTCTGCCCAGATTGCTTCGGAACACGTCTCAAACAATCCGCTCGCTATCTCTTGCTCGATTGTGGCGTTGGTATGCAGTCTTCGAAAAAAGTAAAGTCCGGTCTCTCCCTGCCTGCGCTGGCTGCACTAACTGTGGACGAGGCGCACGCCGCTCTGGACGGTCTCACCTTTGCTGAGAAACGCTCCCAACTCATCGCTCGCGATATTATTCCTGAACTGACTCAACGGCTCAAATTCCTCCAACAAGTCGGTCTCGGTTACCTCTCGCTTGACCGGAGCGCGACGACTTTGAGCGGTGGCGAAAGTCAGCGCATTCGCCTCGCCGCACAGTTAGGATCTAACCTCCGAGGCGTTCTTTACATTCTTGATGAGCCAACGATTGGCCTCCATCCGCGCGATAACGAAACCCTCATCGCGACTCTCAGCACCCTGCGTGACCAAGGGAACTCCCTCCTCATCGTCGAGCATGACGAGGACACCATCGCGAAGGCTGACCACCTCATCGACCTCGGCCCTGGTGCTGGAAAGAACGGCGGACAAATCGTGGCGGAGACTTCCGGTCAGCAAGCCAATCAGGAAAAAACGCAAAAGAAATTTCCTGACTCCCCAACCCTCAAAGCCCTCACCCAGCTCATCGCTCACCCGATGCGAGGGACGCGTCGAAAACTTCCCGCGCTGAAGACAAAGGACGCTTGGCTCAAGATTAACGGCTGCTGTGCGAACAACCTCAAAAACATCAACGCCCGCTTCCCGCTCGGACGGCTGACCGTTTTGACCGGAGTTTCAGGAAGTGGAAAGTCTTCCCTGATGCGCGGTTGTGTAGCCGAGGCGCTTAGTCTTCATATTAAGAATAAACCAAAAAAAGGAGAGGCTAGGAGACCGGAGGTCTCCGCCACTTTCAAATCGGCGAGCGGTTTTGAAAACATCAACCACTGTTACGAAGTCGATCAAAGCCCGATTGGTAAGACGACACGTTCTTGCCCCGCGACCTATGTGAAAGTCTTTGACCTCATTCGTCAAACCTTCGCCCAGCTCCCCGAGGCGAAAGCGCGTGGCTACACCGCGTCTCGATTTTCCTTTAACAATAAAGAAGGCCAATGCCCGGACTGCAAAGGGAACGGGCGACTCAAGCTTGAGATGGATTTTCTTCCATCGAGCTGGGTGCCCTGCGAATCCTGCGAGGAAATGCGCTACAACCCGACCACCCTCCAAGTCCTCTACAACGGGGCAAGCATTGGGGACGTGTTGCGCATGTCGATCACTCAGGCCGCGAGCTTCTTCGAGGCTCACCCACGCATCCAAAAACCCCTCCAACTCCTCGCCGACACGGGGCTTGGATATCTTCAACTCGGTCAACCCAGCCCCACCTTGAGCGGTGGAGAGGCCCAACGACTCAAACTGATTTCTGAACTGGCCAAAGGACGGAGCAAAATCAAAAACACGAAGGCGCATGTTTCGAATCTCTATCTCATCGAGGAGCCAACGATAGGTCTGCACCAACAAGATATCCGCCTCTTGATTGAAGTCCTCCATCGCCTCACCGACGAAGGACACAGCGTCATCGTCATTGAGCACCACCTTGCCTTAGCAGCTGAGGCGGACTATCACATCGATATCGGCCCCGAAGCAGGGGACGGCGGTGGAACAATCGTAACGCAAGGCCCACCCGAAAAAACCGCAAAGTCCAAAGAGTCCCTCACCGCGCCGTTTTTGAGGAAAGAGCTGGCGGGGAATTAGCAAGCTGTGTCGCAATACTAATGAACTCATTCATTTAATCCGATCGTCTAGGTAGAGGATCATCGCTCTGATTCTACCATAGAATTCAAAAATGAAGCAGCTAGAGTAATTTATTGAGTAATCTTCAATTAGCCCATATGCGTATGTGAAATATTTATTTCCACCAACTGTCTCTTTCTGGAGGCCATCAAGAACAATATCGATGGCCTCTTCGGCAGGATCCCAGTAAAATTCGATATGGGAATTGTCAGGTGGATAGAAATTAAAATGGTGCCGATGAAAGCATCTAGCCATTTTCAAAAAGGCGCTTCTTAGTTCTTTTCCATCTGCTTTAATAGAATAGCCCTGTTCAACAAAGATACCTGATTTTGTAGTGAGATCGACAGGTTCGATGGTCGATATGAGATCATTATAGATTTTCTTGTTGTTTCGTAAGCTTTTCAGCGCGCTTTCATAAATCTTTAGAGACTCATCATTTCCAGCATAGTGTGCTGCAATGCCAATAACGACTTTCAGATATTCATCTTGGGTTTTTGAACCATTGTTGCATGACTTACAAGTTCTGATCGTTAGCAGATTTGGAGGAGGAGGGGTAGGAAAGCAACTTCGAGGAGGAAGGTGGTCTTTGGTGAGCTCTTTAGTCTCACCACAACACATGCATTCGCCTATTTTACGACGTTTTGCCATTCTGTTTTAGGCTTAAGTTAAGGGGGGGCGCAGTGGGTGGGTGTGGGATCAGCTAAACCTGCTTGTTTTACTTTTCAAGTTTTTGGATTACGACTCGAGAAAT
This sequence comes from Pterothamnion heteromorphum, assembly GCA_032358295.1. Lineage (NCBI taxonomy): Eukaryota > Rhodophyta > Florideophyceae > Ceramiales > Ceramiaceae > Pterothamnion > Pterothamnion heteromorphum. Next base: position 844 of record JAULBV010040003.1, on the reverse strand, counting down.
ATCGCCGTATTCATTAATATAGCGTTCTTCCCAATTATATGTGCTTTTATGATCTAGGTGCTCGAAGGTCTCTTTAATTAAATTAGGGGTTGTTTGATGGAAGCCTTGATTGCTGTTTTGGAAGTAGCTCTGGAAGAAAAGATTGTTATTATGACTAAGAGGGCAGCATATTAAGCATGATAAAGGGAGCGCAGTCTTTAAAATTTCGCTACTTGCAATCTTCCTAGTAGAGGTGTTGAGAAAGCTGGATATAGTCTTAGTATCGACTATGAAAACCCCTTCTCCTTTGACTTTGTTACGACATCGATTGTCGACCGTGTCTGATGAGTAAACAACGTATAAAGCATGAGCATGAGCTTTTTTTGAGCTGGAAATTAGTTTGGCAAATTGGTCGCCGTTTTTGTAATTGAATCCGTTGTAATTTTGAGATTCGGTAGTTTTTATTTTTTTTGCCTGAATTCGGAGATGGATTGTCTGGTTTGGATATATCATCCACCAGTCCCAGTCGGCTCCCGTATGTTGGCCTTCTTCTTTTTTGCTAAATTCTTTGTATACTAAGGATGGTATTTTTTGACTTAGTTGTTCTAAGAGGTGCTCAGTTAAGCTCTCTTCTTGATAGTTAGGTTTGTTTTTAATTTTTTGACGAATCTCCTGTGATATTGAAGAGATATGACTACAGTCTGAGGTTTTCATTATTTTTCAGGTAGAAGTTAAAGAGTTCGTAGCCTGATGGGCGGGTGTGGGATCATTCGCGTCAAGCTAAGGGCCTAAACTACTTGTATTAAGAACATTAAAAAACAGATATCAACCTTAAAACGATTGACATCGTGGGCACTGCCGCAAA